>BSBK01005429.1:65000-87842 GCA_027943335.1 Chamaecyparis obtusa | reverse complement strand
TGTAGTAGGAAAATCATAGAATGTGACACATGTTTTAGATTTCAAAAATGTTAGACAGTTTGAAAGTTATAGCTATTTTTCAATAAGTCTATCAATCGGGACTAGAAAGATAACAAGTAGGTGTATGTCTGACCACATTAAACAAAATCAAATGATAATATTTTTTTATAAGATTCTAGATAAAAGTAGTAGACTCATGTTCGGATGTGATGTATTTTTTTTTCCAAGTAAATAATTAATTTTGATTTTTCTACTACAATTTTTCCTGAATATAAAAAATCTTGTGTCTGACCACCTTAACTTAGTCTAAACTTCATCAAATTGAAAGAATTGTTTATTATTATTGTACTGGGTGAAACATAGAATGTGATGTATATTTTAGATTTCAAAAATTTTATATTGTTTGAAAGTTATAGTTTTTTTTCAAAGAGTCTATCAATCAGGACTTCTTTTTCACATTGCCACTTTTTTGGCATACCATGATTCTTGCACATACCCTGGAGTTGTAAGTCAACATTGTCATATTTTAGACCAAGTTCAATAGTGCCTCATAAGTATCTCAAAATGCACTTCACTTCCATGAGATGGATCTTCTTAGATTCACATATAAATTAACTTAATTCATTTGTATCATAACAAATATCGGTGCGGGTATTCACCAAGTTCATTAGAGATCCAATTATCTGTCTGTAGTATGTAGGATCCATGGTTTCAAATTCATATGCTTCACTTTTGAGCTTATGAGGATTTGTCTCCATAGGTGTGGATAATGGTTTACAATCCATCATGCCAAATTTGTTCAATATGTCAATAGTATACTTTCTTTGGTTCAGGAAAATAGTCTTCCTTTTGCCACACTTCTAATCCCAAAAAATAGTGCAAGAGACTGAAATATTTCATTTCAAATTCAAATGCAAGGTCTTGTTTACAATTTGTAATAAGGCGATCTTCTCTTGTTATTAGAAGATCATCAACATAGAGAACAAGTATTAGCTTATTACCCTTTGATTCTTTGAAGTATATATTGTTAGATTAGGTGAAATACTAATCTCCCAAGAACACCTGCATGCATAAACCCTGTCACATGGAAGAAGCAAAGCACAGAAGCAAGAAAAATCATGGAGGCCAAAAAGCCAGAGACATCTTATGGACATGCAAAGAGAAATCTCTATTATGATCCAAATAAGTGAAATGAATGAAATACAAAGAGGGAATCCTTATAAAAGGATACCAAAACCCTAAAGGGGAAAACCCTAAAGAATAATGAGATGCCTAAGTCCTAACTTAAGTGTAGAGAATAATAGACTAATAATTAAATAAATTAATTATTAGCTATAATATGACAACTCTAACACCCCCCCTTAAGTGTAACTTAGGGAGAAGCTAAACAACTAAGGACTAAAAGATGCATGAAAACAAAAATGCATGAAAGAGCAATGGGTCCCGGCAACAAGGCCTGATCAGGTACCCAAGTACAAGAAATAAACTAGATGAAGGAAACAAAGCCTCCAATCTAGGGAATGTCCCAAAGAAAGGAACAAGAAAGAGCATGAAGCATCTCCAAAGCATGAAGCTGCAAACACTGTCAGAAGAATACTGCTGGAACCCCCACTGAAATAGTGCATGACCAGGTAGAGAAGACAAAGTCTGAAGAGCTGATCAATCGAAGAGGTGACCTCTAAAAAAGGAATGAACGAGTGTCTATATAGTAGATGATCCATCTCACCGAAATGCATAGGTGCCTAGCCACTACATCCGCCTAGTACATAGGAACAAAAACTGAATACGTAGATCACTCAACCGAACCAAGGAAGCAATAGAACCAACAGGTGAACCCCCCCCATAATTCTAAATAGGGAGAGGGGTGACAGGAACACTGAAATGCAATGCCAGAAACATCTGCAAGAAGAAGAATCAGGAACACCAACAGTGCAACAGAAGTACACGCACAGGATAAAGGGTGGTGTCGAAGAAGAAGAATAGATCTTCTGGACACACAGCATGGGCTAATGTCATGGAAGGTACACTCACTTGACAAAGGTGGATGAGCACAAAAGGCAAAACATCATAACCCCCCATGGCACTTTATAACTGAGTGCGAGTACAAACAAACACAAGGTGTACAAGATCCCAGATATGCAAAAGTAGGCACTTTATCTCAGTGCGTTTACAGAAAAAAGAAATGCTATAGAAGAGAAGCATACAATACTCAAAAGAAGAAGGAAAGAAGAATAGTGAGAACAGAAGCAGAAGTCATCCCAAGAATGGAGATCCGTGGACCTGTAAAAAACAAGTAGTCCATCCAAGTGTAGAAAAGAAAAACTCAATGGAGGAAGAACCTGGTATAGAATCTGGAAATAAGACCTCTGAAACTGAAAAGTACACTGAACAAGCTTTCCGAAAATACCAAGTTTGCTAAAAACTGAGCCCGGATGTGAGAGATATAGAGTCCGGAATGTAAAAAGTACCCGTGACTTTGACTGGCAGAAAACCCCTGCAAACGGAAAAATCAAACAACCAAACTGAAAAACAAATAATGGTCTCGGAACCAGCTTTCTGTCGATATCTTGTTTGGCAAAAATGCCATCGTATGCTCAAGTTACGGCAAAAACAGTGACAGGTGCTCTGGCAGGCACCTGAAAAAGAAAACCTCTGAATTCAACAGCCTGGTGAGAAAAATGGAAGAAGAATCTAGAAAAAATCTCTTCATATAAAATGACCGTCTCAGAATTATCTTTCCAATGATATCTCATTCACCCACTAACTCCTCCGTATGAGCAAGTTATGCCAAAAAAAGCATCAGGTGCTCCAGGAAGGCAAAAAAGTAGTCCTGCCTTTGAAGGTATGGTACGAAAACCGAGGCAAAAAACTTGAAAAGAAACCTCCATAATTGCGTTCATCTTGGAAAGAGCTTTCCGATGATATAAAAAACTCCCAAATACGCCTCCAGATGAAGAAGTTAAGGCCCTGGAGGCCGAGCTTGCACAGGCGGGCTTAGAAAACAAGCCATGCAAAAAAAATTGCAAAATAAAAAAGGCAACCCCATAAAAAATGCCGGCGGGTAAGGCGGGACCCGCGGTGGTGACCGCAGCGGTCACCGCAGTGATGGGCGGTGACACCGCGGGTAACCGCTGGTGGTCACCGCAGTCACCGGCGGTGACAGTGCGGCGCCGGTGGTGCCCGCGGGAAGCGGCCGGGGCCGGTGGCGGGTTGGGAGGTGGCGGGAAGCGGTGGTGGGTGGGCGGTGCGGGGGCCGCAGTGCCCCTGCACTTTTTTTAATTTTTTTGATATGCATGCAGATTGTATGGCCCACCTCGGGATGCGTGTAGTCCTGAGGCTAAAAATTTTGCCTCTGATGCCACTGTGTCCAAAATGAACAAGTTTTATATGGATTTAGGGGTTCTTGGGCCTTTCGGACACAATGGTGGTGTCCATTTTTGCCCAAGGTGAGCCAAATTTTGGCTCCCCCCAGATCCACAAAAAAACTTCTGAAACCCTTGAAAACCTCCTGCTTCTGAAACACTTCAACAAAACACGAACAGCGAGCAGCAAGATGGCTCTGATACCATATTAGATTAGGTGAAATACTAATCTCCCAAGAACACCTGCATGCATAACCCTGTCACATGGAAGAAGCAAAGCACAAAAGCAAGAAAAATCATGGAGGCCAAAAAGCCAGAGACATCTTATGGACATGCAAAGAGCAATCTCTATTATGATCCAATAAGTGAAATGAATGAAATACAAAGAGGGAATCCTTATAAAAGGATACCAAAACCCTAAAGGGGAAAACCCTAAAGAATAATGAGATGCCTAAGTCTAACTTAAGTGTAGAGAATAATAGACTAATAATTAAATAAATTAATTATTAGCTATAATATGACAACTCTAACATATATTACGATCTGCTTCATTTCTTGAGTACCCTAGTTTGATAAGGTAACTGTCTATTCTCTCATACCATTCCCTGGAGACTTGTTTAAGGCAATAGAGAGATTTCTTTAGTTTACATATATGTGTGTTCCTGTCATGGATTATAAACCATTATGTTTGTTCTAGGTATACTTCTTCATCAATGACACTATTTAGAAATGTTTTCTTTACATCCATCTGATGTATCTTCCACCTTTCGATGTAGCAATTGCAATGATGGTTTTGACAAATGTATATCGGGCAACATGGAAAAATGTTTCTTCATAATCAATTCCAACCTTCTGAGAGAATCCTCTGTCAACAAATATGGCTTTGTGTTTTTTAATACTATCATCAGGTGCTTGTTTAATTTTGAATAACCATTTTGAGAGGGGGATTTATCTTTGGGTCTTGGTGCAATGTCCCAAACATTGGTTTTTAATATGGATTGGTATTCCTCAATCATGGCATCTTTCCAGGCTTGGGATTTTAGAGCTTTCTCATCATCTGAAGATTCTGATTTAGTTGGTTCATTTATATGAGTGACATAACATGAGTGACTTCTTATTTTCTTATTTTCTCTAAAGATTTCATCAGGAGTCGGGTGAACCCACAATAGTGGGTTACACTTTTCGGAGGAACGAATTCGGCCCAAAAAGTGAATTTGGCCCAAAAATCGTTAAAGACTTTCGATCGTAACTATGAAGAAATTTTGATTGTAAGTACAAAACTTACGATCGAAAGTCATGAATTAGGGTTAAATTTGGCGTAAATAAAATCACTAAAAGTGACTTTCACTATCACTTTCAGTGATAGTGAAACCCGTGGACGGCTTCCGAATTTGCAAACACCATTTTTAGGTTTTTTCATATTTCATTTTTTATTAATTGCAATTTTTAATAGATGGATAAATAGTATATATACAATGAAAAATCAGAAAATCAAGATTAGTCAACTTGATGTGAAAAAATGAACTAGTTATCTACCTAATATCAAAAAGTTGTAAGAACATAATTTGTAGGAAATTGAATGTGTTTCTAAACTACTAAGCCTTTTTTGAAAAAAAATTAATATGATTGGTAAAAAGTATAGATTACAATGCAGCACTACAAACATTTCAGCAAAAAAATAAGATGTATGTGTATGTCTGACCACCCTAATCAAAAGAAAATGATAATATTTTTTTATAATATTCTACATATAAGTATCTGACTCATGCTTGGATGTGATGCATATTTTTTGGTATTTTTATTCCAAACAGATAATTAATTATGATTTTTCTGCTACAGCGCTTTCAGAATTAAAAAACTCTCATGTCTGACCACCATTACTCATTGAAAACTTATCATAATTCAATTATTTTTAATTTTTTCTTATACTAGACAAAGCATAGAATGTGACGCATCTTTCAGATTTCAAAAATGTTATACGGTTTTGAAAGTTATAGCTATTTTTCTATCAGTATGTCAATCAGGACTTTACACGTAAGTGAACTAGAAAATAACTAATAAATACTTAACAAATTCAAAATCTAACAGCACTTATATCGATGGAAAGCTGGCAATCATCCAAAGAAACCCTTTTCATTTTATCGAAATTGGATGGAAAAAAAGTCGTCAACCTAATGGTCGAAGTGTCGATATAAGAAAAATAGAGAAAAAAACACATTTTTTGTACACCTTCAGCGTTGACCATGGGCTTTGGTTTCCAAAGCTATTACCAAGCCTAATCGGGTACCCGAAAAAAATTGGGTACTCGATTTTTTCATGTACCTGATTTTGTTTGAATTTGAATTTTGAAAAGTTTCCCCCTCCCACTCTTTTTTTATTTCCCTTTAATTTTGATGTTTTTTTCTTTCACCCTGACAATCAATAATTTATATATTTTATATTTATGTTTTTTATTTTATGTTTTTATATTTTATATTATATAGTATATATATTATATATATTATTTATTTATATTATATATTCGATAATATCAATTTAAACGACCTAAGTATATAGTCTGTTTAGATTTATATTAAATGAAATATTTTTATATTATAATATAAATGTTACATTATATATATATATATATATATATATATATATATATATATATATATATATATAATATTTGTTGCACGTATATAATATAATGTCTAATATATATAATATATAAAATGAATAGGACATTAATATATTGTATATTTGATAATATATATTAAATGTAATATCTAATATATTTTATAATATATATTATATATTTAGTCTATTAAATATTATATTTTTTCAAATATTTTATATATTATTTTAATATTTAATTTAAGTTATAATAGATCCTCTCATGAGACAACGGGTCGAATCAGGGTCGCTAGACATCTTAAGGGGTAATTAAGGTTTGTGAGGCAACTTCAGATGTATAGTGACCATTTGGAAGGCAATAGGGCATGTCCAAGGACCAATGTACCAAATTTTAATGACTTTTTCCTAGTTGAACTTGAAAAGGGTCCATGGGGTGCTCTCAAGAGACCACATGTCCAATCAGTGTCGCTAGGCGTCTTAAGAGGTCATCAGGGCTCGTGAGACAACCTTTGATGCACGGTGACCATTTGGAACACATTAGGACATGTCAAAGGACCTAACTCCACAATTTAGATGAATTTTGATTATTCAAACTCGAAAAGAGTCCATGGGGTGCTCTTGGGAGACCATTGTGCGATTTAGGGTCGATAGGTGACTTAAGGGGTCATCGGGGTTCCAAATGAAGTTTTCAATGAACGGTGATCCTTTGGAATGCATAAGGACATATCAAATGACCTAAGTACCAAATTTGGATAACTTTTGCCTAGTAGAACTTGAAAGGGGTCCATGGGGTGCTCTCGGAGACCACATGTCGAATCGGGGTTGGTAGGCCTGTTAAGAGGTCATTAGGGTTCCAAATGAAACTTCGATGGAACAGTGACCCTTTGGAATGCATTAGGATATGTCATAGGACCTATGTACCAAATTTGGATGACTTTTGCCTAGTAAAACTTGAAAGGGGTCCATGGTGTGCTCTCAGGAGAGCACGTGTCAAAATGGGGTCGGTAGGCCTGTTAAGGGGTCATTAGGGTTCCACATAAAATTTTGATGGAATGGTGACCCTTTCGAATGCATTAGGACATGTCATAGGACCTACATACCAAATTTGGATGACTTTTTCCTAGTAGAACTTGAAAGGGGTCCATGGGGTGCTCTTAGGAGACCACATGTTGAAATAGGGTCGGTAGGCCTGTTAAGGGTTCATTAGGGTTACAAATGTAACTTGGATGGAATGGTGACCCTTTGGAACACATTAGGACATGTTAGGGACCTATGTACCAAATTTTTATGACTTTTTCCTAGTAGAACTCAAAAAGGGTCCATGGGGTTCTCTGAGGAGACCACATGTCGAATCAGGGTCGGTAAGCCTATTAAGAGGTCATTAGGGTTCCAAATGTGACTTTGATGGAATGGTGACCCTTTGGAATGAATTAGGACATGTCAGAGGACCTACGTACCAAATTTGGATAAATTTTTCCTAGTAGAACTCAAAAGGGGTCCATGGGGTGGTCTCGAGAGACCACATGTCGAATCATGGTGTGTAGGCCTGTTAAGGGGTCATTAGGGTTCTAAATTCAACTTCTATGGAATGGTGACCCTTTCAAATTCATTAAGACATGTTAGAGGACCTATGTACCAAATTTGGATGACTTTTTCTTAGGAAAATGCAAAAGGGGTCCATGGGGAGCTCTCAGGAGACCACATGTTGAAATGGGGTCAGTAGGCATGTTAAGGGGGTCATTAGGGTTCAAAATGCAACTTCTATGGAACCATGACCCTTTGGAATGAATTAGGACTCCCTAGGGGTCAAAAAGGGGTCAGGGGGACTCCCTAGGGGTCCTAACGTGTACTAGGACCCCTAGGGAGTCCCCATGACCCCTTTTGACACATTGAAACGCTCAAGTGTGTCTTAAGGGGTCCTTTGGACTCCCTAGGGTTCCTAACACATGATAAGGCATACTAGGACCCCTAGGGAGTCATCGTGACCCCTTTTGACACATTGGAATGCTCAAGTGTGTCTTAAGGGGTTGTACAACCCCTTAAGACACACTTGAGCATTCCAATGTGTCAAAAGGGGTCACGATGACTCCCTAGGGGTCCTAGTATGCCTTATCATGTGTTAGGAACCCTAGGGAATCCCCATGACCCCTTTTGACACATTGGAATGCTCAAGTGTGTCTTAAGGGGTCCTACGACCCCTTATGACACACTAGAGAATTTCAATGTGTCAAAAGGGGTCACGATGATTCCCTAGGGGTCCAAGTACACTTTATCATGCGATAGGACACCTAGGGATTCCCTGTGACCCCTTTTGACACATTGAAATGCTCTAGTGTGTCTTAAGGGGTTTTAGGACCCCTTAAGACACACTTAAACGTATCAATGTGTCAACAGAGATCACAGGGAATCCCTAGGTGTCCTAGTACGTGTTAGGACCCTTAGGGACTCCCCCTAACCCCTTTTGACACATTGGAATGCTCAAGTGTGCCTTAGGGGGTCGTAGGACCCCTTAAGACACACTTGAGCTTTCCAATGTATCAAAAGGGGTCACAGGGACTCCCTAGGTGTCCTAGCACACTTTAGGACCCTTAGGGAGTCCCCCTGACCCCTTTTGACACATTGGAATGCTCAAGTGTGCCTTAAGGGGTCCTACGACCCCTTAAGGCACACTTGAGCATTCCAATGTGTCAAAAGGGGTCAGGGGGACTCCCTAGGGGTCTTAACGTGTACTAACACCCCTAGGGAGTCCCCGTGACCCCTTTTGACACATTGGAACGCTCAAGTGTGTCTTAATAGGTCCTTTTGACTCCCTAGGGTTCCTAACATGTGATAAGGCATACTAGGACCCCTAGGGAGTCATCGTGACCCCTTTTGACACATTGCAATGCTCTAGTGTGTCTTAAGGGGTCGTAGGACCCCTTAAGACACACTAGAGCATTCCAATGTGTCAAAAGGGGTCAGGAGGACTCCCTAGGTGTCCTAGTACGTGTTAGGACCCTTAGGGAGTCCCCCTGACCCCTTTTGACACATTGGAAAGCTCAAGTGTGCCTTAAGGGGTTGTAGGACCCCTTAAGGCACACTTGAACATTCCAATGTGTCAAAAGGGGTCACAGGGACTCCCTCGGTGTCCTAACATGTGATAAAGCATAATAGGACCCTTAAGGAGTCCCCATGACCCCTTTTGACACATTGGAATGCTCAAGTGTACCTTAAGGGGTCCTACGACCCCTTAAGGCACACTTGAGCATTCCAATGTGTCAAAAGGGGTCACGGGGACTCCTTGGGTGTCCTAGTACGCGTTAGGACCCCTAAGGAGTCCCCCTGACCCCTTTTGACACATTAGAATGCTCAAGGGTGCCTTAAGGGGTTGTAGGACCCCTTAAGACACACTTGAGCATTCCAATGTGTGAAAAGGGGTCACAAGAACTCCTTAGGGGTCCTAGTATGCTTTATCATGGGTTAGGACACCTAGGGAGTCCCCATGACCCCTTTTGACACATTGGAATGCTCAAGTGTGCCTTAAGGGGTCGTAGGACCCCTTAAGACACACTTGAGCATTCCAATGTGTTAAAAGGGGTCACAGGGACTCCTTAGGGGTCCTAGTATGCTTTATCACGCATTTGGACACCTAGGGTGTCCCCGTGACCCCTTTTGACACATTAGAATGCTCAAGTGTGCCTTAAGGGGTCCTTAAGGCACACTTGAGCTTTCCAATGTGTCAAAAGGGGTCACAGGGACTCCTTAGGTGTCCAAACAGATGACAAAGTGTACTAGGACCCCTAAGGAGTCCCCGTGACCCCTTTTGACACATTGCAATGCTCAAGTGTGTCTTAAGGGGTCGAAGGACCCCTTAAGACACACTAGAGCATTCCAATGTGTCAAAAGAGGTCATAGGGACTCCCTAGGTGTCCTAGCACACTTTAGGACCCTTAGGGAGTCCCCCTGACCCCTTTTGACACATTGGAATGCTCAAGTGTGCCTTAAGGGGTCGTAGGACCCCTTAGGGCACACTTGAGTGTTCCAATGTGTCAAAAGGGGTCACGGGGTCTCCCTAGGTGTCATAATGGGTGATAAAGCGTACGCGTTAGGACACCTAGGGAGTCCACATGACCACTTTTGACACATTGGAATGCTCAAGTGTTCCTTAAGGGGTCCTATGACCCCTTGAGGCACACTTAAGCGTTCCAATGTATCAAAAGGGGTCATGGGGACTCCCTGGGTGTCCTAGTACGTGTTAGGACCCCTAAGGAGTCCCCTTGACCCCTTTTGACACATTGGAATGCTCAAGGGTGCCTTAAGGGGTTGTAGGACCCCTTAAGACACACTTGAGTGTTCCAATGTGTAAAAAGGGGTCATGGGGCCTCCTTAGGGTCCTAGTAGGCTTTATCACGCGTTAGGACACCTAGGGAGTCCCCGTGACCCCTTTTGAAACATTAGAATGCTCAAGTGTGCCTTAAGGGGTCGTAGGACCCCTTAAGACACACTTGAGTGTTCCAATGTTTGAAAAGGGGTCACGGGGACTCCTTAGGGTATTAGTACACTTTATCACTTGTTCAGACACCTAGGGAGTCCTCGTGACCCCTTTTGACACATTGGAACACTCAAGTGTGCCTTAAGGGGTAGTAGGACCCCTTAAGACACACTTGAGTGTTCCAATGTGTGAAAGGGGTCACAGGGACTCCTTAGGGGTCCTAGTATGCTTTATCACACGTTAGGACACCTAGGGAGTGCCCCTGACCCCTTTTGACACATTGGAACACTCAAGTGTGCCTTAAGGGGTCCTACGACCCCTTAAGGCACACCTGAGCATTCCAATGTTTCAAAAGGGGTCAGGGGCACTCCCTAGGTGTCCTAAAGTGTGATAAAGCATACTAGGACCCCTAAGGAGTCCCCATGACCCCTTTTGACACATTGCAATGCTCAAGTGTGTCTTAAGGGGTCAAAGGACCCCTTAAGACACACTTGAGCGTTGCAATGTGTCAAAAGGGGTCACAATGACTCCCTAGGGGTCCTAGTATGCTTTATCATGAGTTAGGACCCCAAGGGAGTCCCCGTGACCCCTTTTGACACATTGGAATGCTGAAGTGTCTTTTAAGGGGTCCTACGACCCATTATGACACACTAGAGCATTCCAATGTGTCAAAATGGGTCATGATGATTCCCTAGGGGTCCTAGTACACTTTATCACGTGTTAGGACACCTAGGGAGTCCCCATGACCCCTTTTGACACATTGGAACACTCAAGTGTGTCTTAACAGATCGTAGGACCCCTTAACACACACTTGAACATTCCAATGTGTGAAAAGGGGTCACAGAGACTCCCTAGCGGTCCTAGTATGCTTTATCACACGTTACGACACCTAGGGAGTCCCCATGACCCCTTTTGACACATTGGAACACTCAAGTGTGCCTTAAGGGGTCCTACGATCCCTTAAGGCACACTTGAGCATTCCACTGTGTCAAAAGGGGTCACGGGGACTCCCTAGGTGTCCTAACGCATGATAAAGTGTACTAGGACCCCTAAGGAGTCCCCATGACCCCTTTTGACACATTAGAATGCTCAAGTGTGTCTTAAGGGGTCGAAGGACCCCTTAAGACACACTTGAGCATTGCAATGTGTCAAAAGGGGTCATGATGACTGCCTAGGGGTCCTAGTACGGTTTATCATGTGTTAGGACCCCTAGGGAGTCCCCGTGACCCCTTTTGACACATTGGAATGCTCAAGTGTTCCTTAAGGGGTTGTAGGATCCCTTAAGACACACTTGAGCATTCCAATGTGTGGAAAAGGGGTCACGGGTACTCCTTAGGGGTCCTAGTACACTTTATCACACGTGAGGACACCTAGGGAGTCCCCGTGACCCCTTTTGACACATTGGAAGGCTCAAGTTTTCCTTAAGGGATCCTACGATCCCTTAAGGCAAACTTGAGCCTTCCAATGTGGCAAAAGGGGTCACGGGGACTCCCTAGGGGTCCTAACATGTGATAAAATGTACTAGGACCCCTAAGGAGTCCCCATGACCCCTTTTGACACATTGCAACGCTCAAGTGTGTCTTAAGGGGTCCTTCGACCCGTGAAGACACACTTGAGTGTTGCAATGTGTCAAAAGGGGTCACGGGGACTCCCTAGGTGTCCTAACGCGTGATAAAGTGTACTTGGACCCCTAAGGAGTCCCCGTGACCCCTTTTCACACATTGGAATGCTCAAGTGTGTCTTAAGGGGTCCTACGACCCCTTAAGGAACACTTGAGCATTCAAATGTGCTCAAAAGGGGTCACAAGGACTCCTTTGGGGTCCTAGTACACTTTATCACGCGTTAGGAAACCTAGGGAGTCCCCTTGACCACTTTTGGCACATTGGAATGCTCAAGTGTGCCTTAAGGGGTCCTACGACCCCTCAATGCACACTTGAGTGTTCCAATGTGTCAAAATGAGTCAGGGGGACTCCCTAGGGGTCCTAATGCATACTAGGACCCCTAGGGAGTCCCCGTGATCCCTTTTGACACATTGGAATGCTCAAGTGTGTCTTAAGGGGTCCTTTTGACTCCCTAGGGTTCCTAACGCGTGATAAGGCATACTAGGACCCCTAGGGATTCATCGTGACCCCTTTTGACACATTGCAACACTCTAGTGTGTCTTAAGGGGTCGTAGGACCCCTTAAGACACACTAGAGCATTCCAATGTGTCAAAAGGGGTCACGGGGACTCCCTAGGTGTCCTAGTATGCGTTAGGACCCTTAGGGAGTCCTCCTGACCCCTTTTGACACATTGGAATGCTCAAGTGTGCCTTAAGGGGTCGTAGGACCCCTTAAGGCACACTTGAGCATTCCAATGTGTCAAAAGGGATCACGGGGACCCCCTAGGTGTCCAAACACGTGATAAAGCATACTAGGACCCCTAAGGAGTCCCCGTGACCCCTTTTGACACATTGCAACGCTCAAGTGTGTCTTAAGGGGTCGAAGGACCCCTTAAGACACACTAGAGCATTCCAATGTGTCAAAAGGGGTCACGGGGACTCCCTAGGTGTCCTAGTACGCGTTAGGACCCCTTAGGGAGCCACCTGACCTATTTTGACACATTGGAATGCTCAAGTATCCCTTAAGGGGTCCTAGGACCCCTTAGGGCACACTTGAGCTTTCCAATGTGTCAACAGGGGTCACGGGGACTCCCGAGGTGTCCTAACGCATGATAAAGCATACGTGTTAGGACACCTAGGGAGTCCTCATGACCCCTTTTGACACATTGGAACACTCAAGTGTGCCTAAAGGAGTCCTACGACCCCTTAAGGCACACTTGAGCATTCCAATGTATCAAAAGGGGTCATGGGGATTCCCTGGGTGTCCTAGTACATGTTACAACCCCTAAGGAGTCCCCCTGACCCCTTTTGACACATTGGAATGCTCAAGGGTGCCTTAAGGGGTCGTAGGACCCCTTAAGACACACTTGAGCATTCCAATGTGTGAAAAGGGGTCACGGGGACTCCTTAGGGGTCCTAGTATGCTTTATCACGTGTTAGGACACCTAGGGAGTCCCTGTGACCGCTTTTGACACATTGGAATGCTCAAGGGTGCCTTAAGGGGTTGTAGGACCCCTTAAGACACACTTGAGTGTTCCAATGTGTGAAAAGGGGTCACGGGGACTCCTTAGGGGTCCTAGTACGCTTTATCATGTGTTAAGATACCTAGGGAGTCCCCGTGACCCCTTTTGACACATTGGAAAGCTCAAGTGTGCCTTAAGGGGTCGTAGGACCCCTTAAGACACACTTGAGTGTTCCAATGTGTCAAAAGGGGTCACGATGACTCCCTAGGGGTCCTAGTACGCTTTATCACGTGTTAGGACCCCTAGGGAGTCCCCCTGACCCCTTTTGATATATTGGAATGCTCAAGTGTGTCTTAAGGGGTCCTACGACCCCTTATGACACATTAAAGCATTCCAATGTGTCAAAAGGGGTCACGATGATTCCCTAGGGGTCCTGTATGCTTTATCATGCATTAGGACACCTAGGGAGTCCCCGTGACCCCTTTTGACACATTGGAATGCTCAAGTGTGCCTTAAGGGGTCGTAGGACCCCTTAAGACACACTTGAGCGTTCCAATGTGTGAAAAGGGGTCACGGGGACTCCCTAGGGGTCCTAGTACGCTTTATCATGCGTTAGGACCCCTAGGGAGTCTCTGTGACCCCTTTTGACACATTGGAATGCTCAAGTGTTCCTTACGGGGTCGTAGGACCCCTTAAGACACACTTGAGCGTTCCAATGTGTGAAAAGGGGTCACAGGGACTCAGGGTCGGTAGGCCTGTTAAGGGGTCAATAGGTTTCAAAATGGAACTTTGATGGAGTGGTGACCCTTTGGAATACATTAGATCATGTTAGAGGACGTACATACCAAATTTGGATGACTTTTGCCTAGTAGAACTCGAAAGGGGTCCATGGGCTGCTCTCGTGAGACCACATGTAGAAACAGGGTCCGTCGGCCTGTTGAGGGGTCATTAGGGTGTTAAATGCAACTTTAATTAACAGTGACCCTTTCTAACACATTAGAACATATCAGAGCACCTATGTACCAAATTTGGATGACTTTTTCCTAGTAGAACATGAAAGGGGTCCATGGGGTGCTCTCAGGATACCTCATGTCGTATTGGGGTTGGTAGGCCTGTCAAAGGGAAATTAGGGTTAGAAAAGAAACTTTGATGGAATTATGACCCTATGTACCAAATATGGACGTCTTTTGCCAAGTAGAACTTAAAAGGGATCCATGGGGTGGTCTCGGGAGACCACATGTCAAATCAAGGTCGGTAGGCCTGTTAAGGGGTCATTAGGGTTACAAATGCAACTTGGATGGAATGGTGACCCTTTGGAACACATTAGGACATGTTAGAGGACCTATGTACCAAATTTGTATGACTTTTTCCTAGTAGAACTCAAAAAGAGTCCATGGGGTTCTTTGAGGAGACCACATGTCGAATCTAGGTCGGTAGGCCTGTTAAGGGGTCATTAGGGTTCCAAATGTGACTTCGATGGAATGGTGACCCTTTGGAATTCATTAAGACATGTCAGAGGACCTACGTACCAAATTTGGATGACTTTTTTCTAATAGAACTCAAAAGGGGTCCATGGGGTGGTCTCGCAAGACCACATGTCGAATCATGGTGTGTAGACCTGTTAAGGGGTCATTAGGGTTCTAAATACAACTTCTATGGAATGGTGACCCTTTCAAATTCATTAAGACATGTCAGAAGATCTATGTACCAAATTTGGATGACTTTTTTCTAGTAGAACGCAAAAGGGGTCCATGGGGAGCTCTCGGGAGACCACATGTCGAAATGGGGTCAGTAGGCATGTTAAGGGGTCATTAGGGTTCAAAATGCAACTTCTATGGAATCGTGACCCTTTGGAATGCATTAGGACTCGCTAGGGGTCAAAAGGGGTCAGGGGACTCCCTAGGGGTCCTAACGCATACTAGGACCCCTAGGGGGTCCCCCTAACCCCTTTTGACACATTTAAACACTCAATTGTGTCTTAAGGGGTCCTTTTGACTCCCTAGGGTTCCTAATGCATGATAAGGCATACTAGGACCCCTAGGGAGTCATCGTGACCCCTTTTGACACATTGGAATGCTCAAGTGTGTCTTAAGGGGTCCTACGACCCCTTATGACACACTAGAGCATTCCAATTTGTCAAAAGGGGTCACGATGATTCCCTAGGGGTCCTAGTACTCTTTATCATGCGTTAAGACACCTAGGGAGTTCCCATGACCCCTTTTGACACATTGGAATGCTCTAGTGTGTCTTAAGGGGTCGTAGGACCCCTTATGACACACTAGAGCATTCCAATGTGTCAAAAGGGGTCACGATGATTCCCTAGGGGTCCTAGGACAGCTAGGGAGTCCCCGTGACCCCTTTTGACACATTGTAATGTTCAAGTGTTCCTTAAGGGGTCGTAGGACCCCTTAAGACACACTTGAGTGTTCCAATGTGTGAAAAGGGGTCACAGGGACTCCTTAGGGGTCCTAGTACGTTTTATCACGCGTTAGGACACCTAGGGAGTCCCCGTGACCCCTTTTGACACATTGGAATGCTCAAGTGTACCTTAAGGGGTCCTAATGCATGATAAAGCATACTAGGACCCTTAGGGAATCATCGTGACCTCTTTTGACACATTGGAATGCTCTAGTGTCTCATAAGGGGTCGTAGGACCCTTTAAGACACACTTGAGCATTTCAATGTGTCAAAAGGGGTCACATGGACTCCCTAGAGGTCCTAACACATGATAAGGCATACTAGGACCCCTAGGGAGTCATCGTGACCCCTTTTGACACATTAGAATGCTCAATTGTGTCTTAATGGGTCACGATGACTCCCTAGGGGTCCTAGTACAGTTTATCACGCGTTAGGAACCCTAGGGAGTCAAAAGGACCCCTTACGACACACTTGAGCATTCCAATGTGTCAAAAGGGGTCACGGGGACTCCCTAGGTGTCCTAACGCATGATAAAGCATACGAGGACCCCTTGGGAATCATCGTGACCCCTTTTGACACATCGTGACCCCTAGGGAGTCCCCATGACCCCTTATCACACGTTAGGACCCCTAGGGAGTCTCTCTTTGCCTCGAGTGAACTATTCTTCAAAGCGTCCATTTTTGCATAGCTAGGGTTTACGACGCCTGTAAAAGGCACATTTAATATAAAGATTTAGCCGATCACATTAGTACATATATAATATACATTATATATTTCATATGCCTCTTTTTATATATATATTATATACATAAATATATGTAAAAGTTCAATTGTTTTCATTTTCTCCTACCATTTTTTCATCAGTCGGGGAATATCGGGTACCTGATTTTTGCTAGGCAATATTTGATGAAAATATTCCCTGTCCCCACTGTTGCAGACAATCACGAGATTTTATACTTTTTTCACGTGTTGCAAAAAAAAAATGTGATTTGGGGCCCATTGTTTGATTTTTGTCGACTTGTGGTTTCACCATGGGAAGCACCAGTCGTCGAAAGGCTAAACGTAAGAGGAAGCTGACAGATGATGAAATTCAGGCATATAGGGAAAAAGATAAGGAAAATCACCGAAGAAGGAGAGAAGGTATGTTAACCATTAATCAAGGTGACCCCGTAAATGTAGTTGTAAGTGAAGAGGATGTTCAATTTGAAAATGTGCAGATGGAGATTGAAAATGTAGACTTTGGGAACCAAAATGTTGCACAAGAATGACATGAATGTTATACATCTCCAAATTATATGTGAAATGAAGTCCCTTGTAATAAAGATAATCAATCTTCAAATTTGGGGCTTTCAAAAACACCTAAATGGTTAATTGAAATTGAGGAGAACATTATGAATAATTGGGAAGGAAAGAGGTCACATAGAACCGTTAGGTTGTGGGCTTCAAGACTTTATGATCAATTTTTTCAAAACAAGACATTGGCTGAGAAATGTCAAATTTTTGTCCAGTTGTTAAATATGCAAAAGATGAGACCTGTGCTTGTGAAATTGAAGATTCGTGTGAACAAAAAAATGGAGAGAAATGCCATTGTTGTGAAAAATCTTTTCAATGCTCTCAATAACATTGGGAAGACTAGTAGAGAAAAAGACAAGAGAGTTTCTCGGAGGGTTATTACAACCTCCTTAGTAAGTCATCAGTTGAGAAAGGCTCGTTTGATGAGACAAACTTGTGTTGACATCAATATAGACCGTAAAACTTTGGGTAGAGCACTTACAAGAAGAGAAAGATTTGATGATCTGCTTCAAATTGATACATGGGCTTATGGTGGGAGACTTCCACATTTCGATAAGAAGCTAACAGACATTGTCAAGGATGAAATTCAACAATTTTAGGATGCTAACTCAAGAGTGTCACCAAATGTGAAGGATGTCTTGAAGTTGAGAGTTGGCAATCGAGACCACACTCCACATCCTAAACATTATGTGGAGGTAAGTCAAACAATATTGTATAAAAAATTTTGTGAGACACAGCCAACATTGAAAATATCACGAAGGTCTTTTGAATCTGTGAAGCCATTTTATTGTGTACCCCTTAAGATTCGAAATACATGTTGTTGCAAATATCATGTTGAGTTTTCAATGCATCATGAATTATTACAGTCCATTCATTCTACTTTGCATACTAATGAAATGCTAGAGGATTGTGGTGCAAGTGGTCTTCCCAAATCATCAAGAGACTTGCTAGATCAATTTTTATGTCATAGAGATGATGGTTGTTTATTTTATAAAACAAATTGCTTAAATGCCAAGTGCTTAGAATGTGGTGGCTTGTCCAAGTTTAGAACATGTTTTCATGAGGGTTTGGAACACAATTTTGGAAAGACACTCATCCAAAAAAAGGTATATGAAACAGTGAAATATACATTGAAGAGTGGAGGTGAAGGCTCTAGATGTGAGTTAGTTGCAAAAGAATACAATGTTGCTGATTTTATCTCAGATTTCAAGAAAAATCTTTTTTACAAGTATGCAAGGCATAGTCACAGGTCTCAATGGTTGGATCAACAATTCAAGACATGTAAGGACACTTTCCCCATTGGAACTATTATATCTGTTGTAGACTTTGCGGAGAACTATACATTGCAGCCCCAAAATGAGACTCAAGCTCACTATTACAATTTGATTTAGGTTGCTATTTTTGTACACATCACATATAGACATTCCCCTGATAGCACAAAAGATGAGCGAAAGATAATTAGAGAGTACCATTTTTATATGAGCGATGACAGGTCTCACTCTCATGAGTTTGTTCAACATTGTTTCCAGAACTATTTTGACTTCTTGCAGGAAATTGGTATTGCTATGGATAGGCATCTCACTTGGTCGGATAATTGCACTGGTCAATTTAAGAATGCCAGAATGTTTTATTGGTTGTGTAGAATGCATGTGGAGAGAGGTGTACCTCATATTTGGAGTTTTTTTGAGTCAGGGCATGGGAAAGGGGAGCATGACGGAACAGGTGCATGTGTCAAGAGAGCTCTAGTTAAGGAGCAATTAAGGATTTCAGGTGCTATAATTCTTGATGCTCATTCTATTGTTGATTGGTGTACTTTAGCATTGTCACAGGGGGGGACTCATGATTCTACAGTGCGTAGATTCTTTTGGTTGGTTGAGGATGGAACTATAGGAGATAGATTGGATTGTCAAACAGTGAAAGACTCTTAAAAAATGCATTCATTCTGAAGCTCCAATAGTAGTACATGGACCATTTGGACACAAGAGTTGGCTTGTTTTTGCCCCATGTGTTTTCAGTATGATTGGGATCATTGCGAGTCAAGTGAGTGGGTGGATACATGGGTTCCACAGTATTTGACTCCTTTATCTTTGACACTCTCTATAAGAAATGATGACATGGACACTTCAGTTGACTATGACCATCTTTCAGATCTTTTGAAGCCAGGAGATGCTTTTACATTGGTTGCACCGCAGGGGAATGATGAGAGGTCAGATTATTGGTTAGCACGTTGTGTACAAGGTAAACAAAAGCTTGTACAACCGATGACAGATGGTGATGGGTTCACATATCCTACTGGTTCAGTTGTTGTTGCGGGAACATGGCTACAAACATACATGATTAGAAAGAATGGAGTTCCCACATTTGAAGACTATGAGAAGCACAAAACTATTCTTATGTATTCACACCTTGTTATAGCAACAAATGTCAAGTTGTCAAAGCATCAAGGAAGACCAAAGACAAAAGAACTTTGGACTATTACTATTGCTGATCATGAAGCACTATTGGAGACCCTGAAGCAAAGAGATGACCCTTCAGGAACACTTGACTAGGTAATAAGTTAACTTAGTGCATTATTTTCTAAGTTTGTTAAGCTTAATTTCAATACATTAATTTGACCTTTCTTAGATTGTATTTTGAGTCAATAAACTTGGTTTTGTATGTGGAATGTAACTTTTTCAGGAGCACCTATGAAGACGCCTATGGTCACCATGGATCCAATTAGAGATAGAAGGACAAAAGGATCCTTAATGGTTAATTGAGATCTTTTGAAGCCTATAATGGCAATTTGTAACAATCAATTTGATTTAAAAGTTAAATGTCCTAAAACTCTTCATAAGGACTTATGACCAAAATCATGTATGGGTGGCTAATAGTGCCAAGAAGAGATCTTACATGTCATATACTTATGTCATTTGCATGGTTTGAATTCTTACATGTTTGATTGTTGTTTGTAATGCTTTAAGAATATTATTTTTTATCAAATTTAACAAGCTTAATCATGATTAATTTCACAGTTCAAATTTCAAACATACCACTAATAGTCAGTTGAAAGTGGCTCGTATCTCAGACCTCGTGAGAGGTATTGACAAACTGTCAGGTGCTACGGGATCATGTTTTCAAGATCTACAATAACCTCTCTCGGTTTTGGGCAATTCGACTTCGTTTGTATTTGGCAAGGCGATCTCAGTCGATGCCAAAACTTGCAGCGAGGGTCAGTTGAAAGTGGCTTAGCAGCGTATCTTTCAAACTGTCCAACCTGGCATTGAACCGTCTACTCCATAGGCTCCAGTTGGCCGGGTAAATGCCAGTGACAACCCCATTCTACCCACAGAGTCATGAAAATGCTCGCGACCACGCTCGACCCAAGTGACCCCAAGGTGCACTAAGCACGATTGGGCAGTGATCTTCTGGGGCTCGTATCTTGGACCTCGTGAGATCTATCGACAAACTATTAGTGCTACAGGATTGTGTTTTTGAGGTCTACAATAACCTCTCTTAGTTTTGGGCAATTCGACTTCGTTTGCATTTGGCAAGGCGATCTCAGTCGATGCCAAAACTTGCAGTGAGGGTCAGTTGAAAGTGGCCTAGCAGCGTATCTTTCAAACCGTCCAACCTGGCATCAAACCGTCTACTCCATCGGCTCCAGTTGGCCAGGTAAATGCCAGTGAAAAACCCATTCTAACCACAGAGTCACGAAAACGCTCGCAACCACGCCCGACCCAAGTGACCCCAAGGTGCACTAAGCACCATTGGGTAGTGATCTTCTGGGGCTCGTATCTCGGACCTCGTGAGAGCTATCAAAAAAATGTTAGGTTCTACAAGATCGTGTTTTTGAGTTCTATAATAACCTCTCTCAGTTTTGGGTGATTCGACTTCGTTTGCATTTGGCAAGGCAATCTCAGTCGATGCCAAAACTTGCAGTGAGGGTCAGTTGAAAGTGGCTCAGCAGTGTATCTTTCAAACCGTCTGACCTGGCATCAAACCATCTGCTCCATAGGCTTCGGTTGGCTGGGTAAATGCCAGTGACAACCCCATTCTACCCACAGAGTCACAAAAATGCTCGCGACCACGCTCGACCCAAGTGACCCCAAGGTGCACTAAGCACGATTGGGCAGCGATCTTCTGGGGCTCGTATCTCAGACCTCGTGAGAGCTATTAACAAACTGTTAGGTGTTACGGGATCATGTTATCAAGGTCTACAATAACCTCTCTCAATTTTGGGTGATTCGACTTCGTTTGCATTTGGCAAGGGGATCTCAGTCGATGCCAAAACTTGCAGTGAGGGTTAGTTGAAAGTGGCTCAACAGCATATCTTTCAAACCGTCTGACCTGACATCGAACCATCTGCTCCATTGGCTCTGGTTGGCCAGGTAAATGCCAGTGACAACCCCATTCTACCCACAGAGTCATGGAAACGCTCGCGACCACGCTTGACCCAAGTGACCCCAAGGTGCACTAAGCACGATTGGGCAGTGATCTTCTAGGGCTCGTATCTCGGACCTTGTGAGAGCTATCGACAAACTATTAGGTGCTACGGGATCATGTTTTCAAGGTCTACAATAAACTCTCTCAATTTTTGGCAATTCGACTTCATTTGCATTTGGCAAGGCGATCTCAGTCGATGCCAAAACTTGTAGTGAGGGTCAGTTGAAAGTGGCTCAGCAGCATATCTTTCAAACCATCCAACCTGGCATCAAACCATCTACTCCATCGGCTTCGATTGGCTGGGTAAACGCTAGTGACAACCCCGCTCTACCCACAGAGTCACGAAAACACTCGCGACCATGCTCGACCCAAGTGACCCCAAGGTGTACTAAGCACGATTGGGCAGCGATCTTCTAGGGCTCGTATCTCAGACCTCGTGAGAGCTATCGACAAACTGTTAGGTGCTACGGGATCATGTTTTTGAGGTCTACAATAACCTCTCTCAATTTTTGGCGATTTGACTTCGTTTGCATTTGGCAAGGCGATCTCAGTCGATGCCAAAACTTGCAGTGAGGGTCAGTTGAAAGTGGCTCAGCATCGTATCTTTCAAACCGTCCAACCTGGCATCAAACCATCTGCTCCATCGGCTCCGATTGGCCAGGTAAATGCCAGTGACAACCCCATTCTACCCACAGAGTCACGGAAATGCTTGCGACCACGCTCGACCCAAGTGACCCCAAGGTGCACTAAGCACGATTGGGCAGTGATCTTTTCGGTTGTTGGATTCATAGAGGACTGGGACTATATCAGTGGGAAACTCAAGAGCGATTTTCAATACCAAGCTGATGATGCCTTCATGACGCATGATAATGCAGTTCTTTGTGTTGACATCAGTCATGATTCAGAGATGTTGGCTTTAGGTTCACAGGGTGGGAAAATTGAGGAGGACGTGCTCGCAATTAAATCCCAAAATACATATGTATGATGGCTTCGACAAAATATTTATTGGTGTCACTTGCATGAAGCGGTATTTTGTGGAGAGCCAGAAATGACACGCTCTAGTTATAGCACCAAGCGTCCAATCAAAACACAGACGCATTAACACTTGTGTTGCAATAAGATCCAGATGGCACTATTCAGTAAATTAGTCCCTTCGCGTCTATCTCATGTTTATGAATAGATGTTTGTAAGCCT
>BSBK01005429.1:0-60000 GCA_027943335.1 Chamaecyparis obtusa | reverse complement strand
TATTAGTTATATATTAAATATTATATAATATCAATTATATATTAGTTATATATTAAATATTATATAATATGAATTATATATTAAATTTTATATTTAATATTATTTAATATATATTAATATTAAAAACTATATATTAGATTAGATATTATATATAATATTATATATTATATATTAAATATTATATAATATACATTTTACATTTTAAATATTATTTAATATGATTCAGAGCATGAGCATGAGTCCCTACGGTGGCATAGTAGTGCCTTTTACAGGTGCCAAAAACCCTAGCTACGCAAAAATGGAGGCTTTGAAGAATAGTTCACTGGAGGCGGATTATAGAAGTAGAGGGCAAGAGAATCACTCTGTTTCCACCACTTGTGGCTATGAAATGGTATCTTTCCCTGCTTTTTTCAACTGAAATGCTAAATTCTAAAGGTTCTCGTAATAGATTCTAGTCGTGCCAGATAATTGTACCATGCCTATTGATAATCTGGTAGCTGAACAGAGTCATTGGGAGGTTAAACAAGAACAACCGGATGGATCTTTGAACCGGTCGAAGATTATGGAGAGCGGGGAAGGGTTTGGTAAAATGAGTAGTTGTACTAGAAATGATGCACGTGCCGTAGAACTGGCCGCATTAATAATTTTAAAGAAGAGATCAGTGGCGACACGACATTATGAGGAAAGCATTGCCATTTCGATGGTGCCCCCCCCCCCCCGCGATATTATGAAGAATGTCTTACTGCTTCAATGCCGACACCACCATCAATACTCTAAAATATGGCAGGGATTGCGGGCACATTATTACCCCTAGGGATTGGGATTGAGATATCACATGTTAGGACCCCTAGGGAGTCCCCATGACCCCTTATGACACATTGGAATGCTCAAATGTGTCTTAAGAGGTCTTAGGACCCCTTCAAACACACTTGAACATTCCAATGTGTCAAAAGGGGTCATTGGGACTCCCTAGGGGTTCTATTATGTCTTATCACGTGTTAGGACCCCTAGGGAGTCCCCATGACTGCTTTTGAAATATTGGAATGCTCAAGTGTGTCTTAAGGGGTCCTACGACCCCTTAAGACACACTTGAGCATTCTAATGTGTCAAAAGGGGTCATGGGGACTCCCTAAGGGTCCTAGTATGCCTTATCACGCGTTAAGATCCATAGGGAGTCCCTATGACCCCTTATGACACATTGGAACACTCAAGTGTGTCTTAAGGGGTCCTACGACCCCTTAAGACACACTTGAGCATTTCAATATGTCAAAAGGGGTCATTGGGACTCCCTAGGGCTCCTAGTATGCCTTATCACGCGTTAGGACCCCTAGAGAGTCCTCATGACCCCTTTTGACACATTGGAATGCTCAAGTGTGTCTTAAAGGGTCCTACGACCCCTTAAGACACACTTGAGCATTCCAATGTGTCAAAAGGGGTCATTGGGACTCCCTAGGGGTCCTAGTATGCCTTATCACGTGTTAGGACTCCTAGAGAGTCTTCATGACCCCTTTTGACACATTGGAATGCTCAAGTGTGTCTTAAAGGGTCCTACGACCCCTTAAGACACACTTGAGCATTCCAATGTGTCAAAAGGGGTCATTGGGACTCCCTAGGGGTCCCAGTATGCCTTATCACGCATTAGAATCCATAGAGAGTCCCGATGAACCCTTTTGACACATTGCAATTTTGTAGTGTGTCTTAAGGGGTCTTAGGACCCCTTAAGACACAATTGAACGTTCTAATGTGTCAAAAGGGATCATGGGAACACCTTAGGTGTTTTAATGCATGATAACGCGTACTAGGACCCCTAGGCAGTCCCCATGACCCCTTTTGACACAGTAGAATGTTCAAGTGTGTCTTAAGGGGTATTAGGACCCCTTAAGACACACTTGAGCATTCTAATGCATCAAAAGGGGTCATGGGGCCTCCCTAGGTGTCCTAATGCACCTTATCACGCATTAGGACATCTAGGGAGTCTCCATGACCCCTTTTGACGGATTAGAATGCTCAAGTGTGTCTTAAGGGGTCCTAATACCCCTTAAGACACACTTGAACATACCAATGTGTCAAAAGGGGTCATGGAGACTCTCCAAGGGTCCTAACATGTGATAAGGCGTACTAGGACCCCTAGGGAGTCCCCATGACCCTTTTTGACACATTAGAATGCTCAAGTGTGTCTTAAGGGATCCTAATACCACTTAAGACACACTTAAGCATTCTAATGTGTCAAAAGGGGTTCTAGGGACTCCCTAGGGGTACTAGTACACCTTATCATGCATTAGGGCACCTAGAGAGTCCCCGGGTATGTGCAGGATCATGAGGGACCAAACTATGCCCTTAAGTGGTAATGAAAAATCAAACAATCAGGATTAGTCAACTTGGCGTGAAAAAATGAACTAGTTATCAACCTAATATCAAAAAATTGTAAGCATATAATTTGTAGTAAATTGAATTTAGTTTCTAAAATACTAAGCCTTTTCTAAAAAAAAATTAATATGATTGGTAAAAAGTATAGATTGCAATGCAGCACTACAAACATTTCAGCAAAAAAATAAGAAGTACGTGTATGTCTGACCACCCTAATCAAAAGCAAATGATAATATTTTTTTATAATATTCTATATATAAGTAGTTGACTCATGCCCGGATGTGATGCATATTTTTTGGTATTTTTATTCCAAACAAATAATTAATTATGATTTTTTTGCTACATCGCTTTCAGAATTTAAAAACTCTCATGTCTGACCACCTTAACTCATTGAAAACTTATCATAATTCAATTTTTTTTAAATTTTTTCTTATACTAGATGAAGCATAGAATGTGACGCATCTTTCGGATTTCAAAAATGTTATATGGTTTGAAAGTTATAGCTATTTTTCCATCAGTATGTCAATCAGGACTTTAGATGTAAGTGAACTAGAAAATAACTAGTAAATACTTAACGAATTCAAAATCTGACAGCACTTATATCGATGGAAAGCTGACAATCATCTGAAGAAACCCTTTTCATTTTATTGAAATCAGGTTGAAAAAAAGTCGTCAACCTAATGGTCGAAGTGTTGACATAAGAAAAATAGAGAAAAAACACATTTTTTGCACACCTTCAGCATTGACCATGGAGCTTTGGTTTCCAAAGCTATTACCTGATTTTGCTTTAATTTCAAATTTGAAAAGTTTCCCCCTCCCACTCTTTTTTTATTTCCCTTTAATTTTGATGTTTTTTTCTTTAACCCTCACAATGAATAATTTATATATTTTATATTTAGGTTTTATATTTTATGTTTTATATTTTATATTATATAGTATATAGTATATATATTATTTATTTATATTATATATTCGATAATATCAATTTAAATGGCCTAAGTATATAGTCTGTTCAGATTTATATTAAATGCAATATTTTTATATTATAATATAAATGTTACATAATATATATATGTATATATTATAAATTATATATTAAATATTGTTGTGTATATAATATAATAAAATATAATATAATGTCTAATATATATAATATATAAAATGAATAGGACATTAATATATTGTATATTTGATAATATATATTAAATATAATATCTAATATATCTTATAATATATATATTATATATTTAGTCTATTAAATATTATATTTTTTCAAATATTTTATATATTATTTTAATATTTAATTTAAGTTATAACAGATCCTCTCATGAGACAACAGGTCGAATCGGGCTCGCTAGACATCTTAAGGGGTAATTAGGGTTTGTGAGGTAACTTTGGATGTAGAGTGACCATTTGGAAGGCAATAGGGCATGTCCGAGTACCAATGTACCAAATTTTAACGACTTTTTCCTAGTCCAACTTGAAAAGGGTCCATGGGGTGCTCTCAAGAGACCACATGTCCAATCAGTGTCGCTAGGCATCTTAAGGGGTCATTAGGGCTCGTGAGACAACCTTTGATGCATGGTGACCATTTGGAACGCATTAGGACATGTCAGAGGACCTAACTCCACAATTTAGATGAATTTTGATTACTCAAACTCGAAAAAGGTCCATGGAGTGCTCTTGGGAGACCATTGTGCGATTCGGGGTCGATAGGTGACTTAAGGGGTCATCGGGGTTCCAAATGAAACTTTCAATGAACGGTGATCTTTTGGAATGCATTAGGACATATCAGATGGCCTACGTACCAAATTTGGATAACTTATGCCTAGTAGAACTAGAAAGGGGTCCATGGGGTGCTCTCGGGAGACCACATGTCGAATTGGGGTCGATACCTGCTTGTTAAGAGGTCATTAAGGTTCTAAATGAAACTTTGATGGAATGGTCACCCTTTGGAACATATTAGGATATGTCATAGGACCTATGTACCAAATTTGGATGACTTTTGCCTAGTAAAACTCAAAAGGGGTCCATGGTGTGCTCTCGGGAGACCACATGTCAAAATGGGGTCGGTAGGCCTATTAAGGGATCATTAGTGTTCCAAATAAAACTTTGATGGAATGGTGACCCTTTGGAATGCATTAGGACATGTCATAGGACCTATGTAGCAAATTTAGATGACTTTTTCCTATTAGAACTCGAAAGGGGTCCATGGGGTGCTCTCGGGAGACCTCATGTCGAGTCGGGGTTGGTAGTCCTGTTAAGGGGGCATTAGGGTTTGAAATAAAACTTTGATGGAACGGTGACCCTTTGAAACACATTAGGACATGTAAGAGGACCTAATTCCATGATTCATATGACTTTTTCCCAAAATAACTCGAAAGGGGTCCATGGGTTGCTCTTGGGAGACCTCATGTCGAATCGGGGTTGGTAGGCCTGTTAAGGGGTCATTGGGGTTACAAATGCAACTTTGATAGAATGGTGACCCTTTGGAATGCATTAGAATATGTCATAGGAACTATGTACCAAATTTGGATGACTTTTGCCTAGTAGAACTCGAAAGGGGTCCATGGGGTGCTCTCAGGAGACCACATGTCGAATCGGGGTGGATTGGCCTGTAAAGGGGTCATTAGGGTTTGAAATGCAACTTCGATGGAACAGTGACCCTTTGGAACGTATTAGGACATGTCATAGGACCTACATACCAAATTTGGATGACTTTTTCTTAGTAGAACTCGAAAGGGGTCCACGGGGTCCTCTTGAGAGAACTCATGTCGAATCAGGGTCGGTAGGCCTGTTATGGGGTCATTAGGGTTCCAAATGCAACTTCAATGGAATGGTGAGCCTTTGGAACATATTAGAGCATATCATATGACCTATGTACAAAATTTGGATGACTTTTCCCTAATAGAACTTGAAAGGGGTCCATGGGGTGCTCTCAGAAGACCTCATGTCGAATCAGGGTCGGTAGGCCTATTAAGGGGTCATTAGGGTTCGAAATGAAACTTTGATAGAATTTTGACTCTTTGGAATGCATTAGGACATGCTAGAGGACCTATGTACCAAATTTGGATGGCTTTTTCCTAGTATAACTCGAAAGTGGTCTATGGGGTGCTTTCGGGAGACCACATGTCAAAACGGGGTCGGTAGGCCTATTAAAGGGTCATTAGGGTTCCAAATGCAACTTTGATAGAATGGTGACCATTTAGAATGCATTATGACATGTCATAGGACCTATGTACCAAATTTGGACTAATTTTTCCTAGTATAACTCGAAAGGGGTCCATGGGGTGCTCTCGGGAGACCTCATGTCGACTCGGGGTCGGTAGGCCTATTAAGGGGTCATTAGGATTCCAAATGTAACTTTGATGGAAAAATGACCCTTTGTAATGAATTAGGACATGTCAAAGGACCTACGTACCAAATTTGGATGACATTTCCCTAGTAGAACTCGAAAGGGGTCCATGGGGTGCTCTCGGGAGACCACATGTCGAATCGGGGTCGATAGGCCTGTTAAGGTGTCATTAGGGTTCAAAATGAAACTTCGATGGAATAGTAACCCTTTGGAACATATTAGAATATGTCATAGGACCTATGTACCAAATTTGGATGACTTTTTCCTAGTAGAACTCGTAAGGGGTCTATGGGGTGCTCTTGGGAGACCACATGTCGAAACAGGGTCGTTAGGCCTATTAAGGGGTCAATAGGGTTTGAAATACAACTTTGATGGAACAATGACCCATTTTAACACATTAGAACATGTCATAGGACCTATTTACCGAATTTGGATGACTATTTCCTAGTAGAACTCAAAAGGGGTTCATGGGGTGCTCTCGGGAGACTACATGTTGAAACGGGGCCAGTAGGCCTGTTAAGGGGTCAATAGCATTCGAAATGAAACTTTGATAGAATGGTGACCCTTTGGAACACATTAGGAAATGTCAAAGGACCTAATTACATGATTCAAATGACTTTTTCCTAGTAGAACTTGAAAGGAGTCCATGGGGTGCTCTCGGGAGACCACATGTCAAATCAGGGTCGGTAGGCCTGTTAAGGGGTTATTAGGGTTCCAAATGAAACTTTTATGGAATGGTGACCTTTTGGAATGCATTAGGACATTTTAGAGGACCTACATACCAAATTTGGATGACTTTTTCTTAGTAGAACTCAAAAGGGGTCCATGGGGTGCTCTCGGGAGATCTCATGTCAAATCAGGGTCGGTAGGCCTGTTAAGGGCTCAATAGGGTTCAAAATGCAACTTCGATGGAATAGTGACCCTGTGGAATGCATTAGATCATGTTAGAGGACCTACGTACCAAATTTGGATGACTTTTTCTTAGTAGAACTCGAAAGGGGTCCATGGGGTGCTCTCAGGAGACCACATGTCGAATTAAGCACGGTAGGCCTGTTAAGAGGTCATTGGGGTTCCAAATGCAACTTAGATAAAATAGTGACCATTTGGAACATATTAGGACATGTTAGAGGACCTAATTTCTTGATTCAGATGACTTTTTCCTAGTAGAACTCGAAAGGGGTCCATGGGGTGCTCTCGGGAGACCACATATCGAATCGGGGTTGGTAGGCTTGTTAAGGGGTCATTAGGGTTCCAAATGCAACTTCGATGGAATGGCGACCCTTTGGAATGCATTAGGACATGTCACAAGACCTACTACCAAATTTGGATAAATTTTTCCTAGTAGAACTCGAAAGGGGTCCATGGGGTGCTCTCAGGAGACCACATGTCAAATTGGGGTCGGCAGGCCTGTTAAGGGGTCATTAGGGTTCAAAATGTAACTTCGATGGAATGACGACCCTCTCAAATGCATTAGGACATGTCAAAGGACCTACGTACCAAATTTGGATGACTTTTACCTAGTAGAACTTGAAAGGGGTCCTTGGAGTGCTCTCGGGACACCACATGTCGAATTAGGGTTAGTAGACCTGTTAAGGGGTCATTAGGGTTCCAAATGCAACTTCCATTGAATAGAAACCATTTGAAACACATTAGGACATGTTAGAGGACCTACGTACCAAATTTGGATGACTTTTGCCTAGTAGAACTCGAAAGGGGTCCATGGGATGCTCTCAAGACACCACATGTCGAATCAGGGTCGGTAGGCCTATGAAGGGGTTATTAGGATTCCAAATGCAACTTCAATGGAAAAAAAACCTTTTGGAACACATTAGGACATGTCAGAGGACCTACGTACAAAATTTGGATGACTTTTGCTTAGTAGAACTCAAAAGGGGTCCATGGGGTGCTCTCGGGACACAACATGTCGAATCGGGGTCAGAAGGCACGTTAAGGGGTCATTAAGGTTCTAAATGCAACTTCCATGGAACAGTGACCCTTAAGAACACATTAGGACATGTCATAGGACCTACGTACCAAATTTGGATGACTTTTGCATAGTAGAACTCGAAAGGGGTCCTTGGGGTGCTCTCGGGACACCACAAGTTGAATTAGGGTCGACAGGCTTGTTGAGGGGTCATTAGGGTTCCAAATGGAACTTCCATGGAATGGCAACCCTCTGGAGCACATTAGGACATGTTAAAGAATCTATGTACCAAATTTGGATGACTTTTGCATAGTAGAACTCAAAAGGGGTCAATGGGGTGCTCTCGGGACACCACATGTCGAATCGGGGTCGTTAAGCCTGTTAAAGAGTCATTAGGGTTCCAAATGCAACTTCCATGGAATGGTGACCCTTTGAAACCCATTAGGACATGTCAAAGGACCTACGTACCACATTTGGAAGACTTTTACCTAGTAGAACTCAAAAGGGGCCAATGGGGTGCTCTCGGGACACCACATGTCGAATCAGGATCGACAGGCATGTTAAGGGGTCATTAGGGTTCCAAATGCAACTTGGATGGAATAGGGACTCTTTGCAATGCATTAGGACATGTCAGAGGACCTACATACCAAATTTGGATAACTTTTTCCTAGTAGAACTCGAAAGGGGTCCATGGGGTGGTCTCGGGACACCACATGTCGAATCGGGGTCAACAAGCCTGTTAAGGGGTCATTAGGGTTTCAAATGCAACTTAAATGGAATGATGACCCTTTAGAATGCATTAGGACATGTCAGAGGACCCCTTAAGACACACTTGAGCATGATAAGGCGTACAAGGACCCCTAGGGAGTCCCCATGATCCCTTTTGACGCATTGGAATGCTCAAGTCTGTCTTAAGGGGTCCTACGACCCCTTAAGATAGACTTGAGCATTTCAATGCGTCAAAAGTGGTCATGGGGACTCTCTAGGGGTCTTAATGTGTGATAAGGTGTACTAGGACCCCTAAAGAGTCCCCATGACCCCTTTTGACACATTGGAACCCTCAAGTGTGTCCTAAGGGGTCCTATAACCCCTTAGGACACACTTGAGGGTTCCAATGTGTCAAAAGGGGTCATGGGGACTCTCTAGGGGTCCTAACGTGTGATAAGGCTTACTAAGACCTGTAGGGAGTCCCCATGACCCCTTTCGATACATTGTAATGTTCAAGTGCTTCTTAAGGGGTCTTAGGACCTCTTAAGACACATTTGAGCATTCTAATTTTTCAAAAGGGGTCATGGGGATTCCCTAGGGGTCTTAAGGCGTGATAAGGCATACTAGGACCTTTAAGGAGTCCCAAGGACCCCTTAAGACACACTTGAGCATTCCAATGTGTCAAAAGGGGTCATTGGGACTCCCTATGGGTCTTAACACATGATAAGGCATACTAGGACCCCTAGGGAGTCCCCATGACCCCTTTTGACACATTGGAACACTCAAGTGTGTCTTAAGGGGTCCTAATACCCCTTAAGACACACTTGAGCATTCCAATGTGTCAAAAGGGGTCATGGGAACTCTCTAGGGGTCATAACACGTGATAAGGCGTACTAGGATCTCTAGGGAGTCCCCATGACCCCTTTTGACACATTGGAATACTCAAGTGTGTCTTAAGAGGTTTTAGGACCCCTTAAGATACACTTGGGCATTCAAATGTGTTAAAATGGGTCATGGGGACTCCCTAGAGGTCCTAGTATGCATTATCACACCTTAGGATCCCTACAGAGTCCCCACAACCCCTTAAGACACATTGGAATACTCAAGTGTGTCTTAACGGGTATTAGGACCTCTTAAGACACACTTGAGCATTCCAATATGTTAAAAGGGGTTATGGGGACTCCCTAGGGGTCCTAATACACCTTATCATGCCTTAGGATCCCTAGGGAGTCCCTAGGACCCCTTTTGACACATTGGAATTCTGAAGTATGTCTTAAGGGGTCCTAATACACCTTATCACATGTGATAAGACATACTAGGACCCTTAGGGAGTCCCCATGGCCCCTTTTGACGCATTGGAACTCTCAAGTGTGTCTTAATGGGTTGTAAGACCCCTTAACACACACTTGAGCATTAGGACCCCTAGAGAGTCCCCATGACCCCTTTTGACACATTGGAATGTTCAAGTGTGTCTTAAGGGGTATTAGGACCCCTTAAGACACTTAATCATTTCAATGTGTCAAAAGGGGTCATGGGGACTCTATAAGGGTCCTAACGCATGATAAGGCATACTAGGACCCCTTAAGACACACTTGAGCATTCCAATGTGTCAAAAGGGGCCATGGGGACTCACTAGGGGTCCTAGTACGCCTTATAACTTGTTAGGACCTCTATAGAGTCCCCATGACCCCTTAAGACACATTGGAATGCTCAAGTGTGTCTTAAGAGGTCATAGGACCCCTTAAGACACACTTGAGTGTTCCAATGTGTCTTAAGGGGTCATGGGGACTCCCTAGGGTCCTAATACGCCTTAGGATCCCTAGGGAGTCCCCATGACCCCTTTTGACACTTTGGAAAGTTCAAGTGTGTCTTAAGGGGTATTAGGACCTCTTAAGACATACTTAAGTGTTACAATTTGTTGAAAGAGGTCATGGGGACTCCCTAGGGGTCCTTGTACACCTTATTATGCGTTAGGACCCCTAGGGAGTCCCCATGACCCCTTAAGACACATTGGAATACTCAAGTGTGTCTTAAGTGGTTCTACGACCCCTTAAGACACACTTGAGCATTCCAATGTATCTTAAGGGGTCATGGAGACTCTCTAGCGGTCCTAATGTGTGATAAGGCATTCTAGGACCCCTAGGTAGTCCCCATAACCCCTTTTGACATATTAGAACTCTCAAATGTGTCATAAGGGGTCGTAGTATGCCTTATCATATGTTAAGACCCTTAGGAAATGCCCATGACCCCTTTTGACACATTGGAATGCTCAAGTGTGTCTTAAGGGGTATTAGTACCCCTTAAGACACACTTGAGCATTCCAATGTGTCAAAAGGGGTCATGGGGACTCCCTAGGGGTCCTCTAGAATGTCTTATCACACGTTAGGACCCCTAGAGAGTCTCCATGAACCCTTAAGACACATTGGAATGCTCAAGTGTGTTTTAAGGGGTCGTACGACCCCTTAAGACACACTTGAGCATTCCAATGTGTCTTAAGGGGTAATGGGGACTCCCTAGGGGTCCTAGTACGCCTTATCACATGTTAGGACCCTTAGAGAGTCCCCATGACCCCTTAAGACACATTGAAATGCTCAAGTGTGTCTTAAAGGGTCATAGGACCCCTTAAGACACAATTGAGCATTCCAATGTGTCAAAAGGGGTCATGGGGTCTCCCTAGAGGTCTTAGTAAGCCTTATCATGCATCAGGACCTCTATAGAGTCCCCATGACCCCTTAAGACACATTGGAATTCTCAAGTGTGTCTTAAGAGGTCAGAGGACCCCTTAAGACACACTTGAGTATTCCAATGTGTCTTAAGGGGTCATGGGGACTCCCTAGGGGTCCTAGTATGCCTTAGGACCCCTAGGGAGTCCCCATGACCCCTTTTGACACATTAGAATGCTTAAGTGTGTCTTAAGGGGTATTAGGACCCCTTAAGACATACTTAAGTGTTCCAATGTGTCAAAAGAGGTCACAGGAACTCCCTAGGGGTCCTAGTATGCCTTATCACGCGTTAAGACCCCTAGGGAGTCCCCATGACCCCTTAAGACACATTGGAATACTTAAGTGTTCCAATGTCTCTTAAGGGGTCATGGGGACTCCCTAGGGGTCCTAGTATGCCTTATCACACCTTAGGACCCCTAGGGAGTCCCCATGACCCCTTTTGACATATTGGAATGCTCAAGTGTCTTAAGGGGTCCTACGACCCCTTAAGACACACTTGAGCATTCCAATGTGTCAAAAGGGGTCATGGGGACTCCATAGGAGTCCTAGTATGTCTTATCACACCTTAGGACCCCTAGACATTCTCCATGACCCCTTAAGACACATTAGAATGCTCAAGTGTGTCTTAAGGGGTCGTAGGACCCCTTAAGACACACTTGAGTGTTCCAATGTGTCAAAAGGGCTCGTGGGGACTCCCTAGGGGTCCTAGTATGTCTTATCACGCCTTAGGACCCTTAGAGATTCCCCATGACCACTTAAGACACATTGAAATGCTCAAGTGTGTCTTAAGGGGTCCTACGACCCCTTAAGACACACTTGAGCATTCGAATGTGTCAAAAGGGGTCATGGGGACTCCCTAGGGGTCCTAACATGTGATAAGGTGTACTAGGACCTCTTGGAAGTGCACACAACCCTTTTTGGCACATGAAACACTTGAGCATTCCAATGTGTCAATAGGAGTCATGGAGACTTCTTAGGGGTCCTAACACATGATAAAGCATACTAGGACCCCTAGGAATTCCCCATGACCCCTTTTGACACATTTCAACACTCAAGTGTGTCCCAAAGGGTTGTATGACCCCTTATGACACACTTGGGTGTTCTCATGTGTGAAAAGGGGTCATGGGGACTTCCTAGGGCTCATAGTACACCTTATCACGTGTTAGGACCCCTAAGAAGTCTCCATGACCCCTATTGACACATTGGAATGATCAAGTGTTTCCTAAGGGGTCCTACGACCCCTTTAGACACACTTGAGCATTCAAATGTTTCAAAAGGGGTCATGAGGACTTCTTAGGGTTACTAGTATGCATTATCACACGTTAGGACCTTTAGGAAGTCCCCATGACCCCTATTGACATATTGGAATGCTCAAGTGTGTCCTAAGGGGTCTTACAACACCTTCAGACATAGTTGTGCATTCAAATGTTTCAAAAGGGGTTATGGAGACTTCCTAGGTGTCCTAAGACATGAGAAGGCGTACTAGGACCCCTAGCAAGTCCCCATGAACCATTTTGACATATTTGAACCCTCAAGTGTGTCTGAAGGGGTCCTATGACCCCTTAGGACATACTTGAGGGTTCTAATGTGTCAAAAGGAGTCATGAGGACTTCCTAGGGGTCCTAACATGTGATAAGGCATACTAGGACCTGTACGAAGGCCCCATGGCCCCTTTTGACATATTTCAACACTCAAATATGTCCCAAGGGGTCGTATGACCCCTTATGACACATTTGAGCATTCTCATATGTCAAAAGGGGACATGGGGACTTCCTACGGGTCCTAGTATGCCTTATCACATGTTAGGACCCCTAGGAAGTCCCCATGACCCCTATTGACACATTGGAATGCTCAAGTGTGTCATAAGGGGTCCTACGACCCCTTCAAACACATTTGAGAATTCAAATCTTTCAAAAGGGGTCATGGGACTTCCTGTAGGTACTAGTATGCCTTATCACACGCTAGGATCCCTAGGAAGTCCCCATGACCCCTATTGACACATTTGAATGCTCAAGTGTGTCCTAAGGGGTCCTATGACCCCTTTAGACATAGTTGTGTGTTCAAATGTTTCAAAAGGGGTCATGGGGACTTCCTAGGGGCCCTAACGCATGACAAGGCATATTAGGACTGCTAGAAAGTTCCCATGAACCATTTTGACATATATGAACCCTCAAGTGTTTCCAAAGGGGTCCTACAATCCCTTGGGACACATTTTAGGTTCTAATGTGTGAAAAGGAGTCATGGGGACTTCCTAGAGGTCCTAACGCGTGATAAGGTGCACTAGGACCCGTACGAAGTCCCTATGACCCCTTTTGACACATTTCAACACCCGTGTGTCCCAAAGGGTCTTATGACCCATTATGACACACTTGACTGTTCTCATGTGTCAAAAGAGGTCATGGGGACTTCTTAGGGGTCCTAGTATGCATTATCACATGTTAGGACCCCTAGGAAGTCCCCATGACCCCTATTGACACATTGGAATGCTCAAGTGTGTCCTAAGGGGTCCTACGACCCCTTCAGATAGACTTGAGCATTCAAATGTTTCAAAAAGGGTCATGTGGACTTCCTAGGGGTACTAGTATGTATTATCACAAGTTAGGACCCCTAGGAAGTCCCCATGACCCCTATTGACACACTCGAGCATTCCAATGTGTCAAAAGGGGTCATGGGGACTTCCTACGGGTCCTAACACGTGGTGAGGCATACTAGGACCACTAGAAAGTCTCCATGACCCCTTTTGACACATGTGAACCTTCAAGTGTGTCTGAAGGGGTCATGGGGACTTCCTAGGACCCCTTTAGACACACTGGAGGGTTCACATGTGTCAAAAGGGGTCATGGGGACTTTCTAGTGGTCCTAGTATGCCTTATCACACGTTAGGACCCCTAGGAAGTCCCCACGGCCCCTTTTGACACATTGGAATGCTCGAGTGTGTCGGAAGGGACCCCTTCCGACACACTCGAGCATTCTAATGTGTCAAAAGGGGCCGTGGGGACTTCCTAGGGGTCCTAACCCCTTCCGACACACTCGAGCATTCCAATGTGTCAAAAGGGGCCGTGGGGACTTCCTAGGGGTCCTAACATGTGATAAGGCATACTAGGACCCCTAGGAAGTCTCGGTAACCCCTTTCAACATATAATTTAAATATTATGATCATAAAGTTTATATATATATATATATATATAAGATATTATTATATAAAATATATATTAATATATAATTATATCTATAATACATATTTAAAAATATATAAAATATTTACGTAATACACCTTAAACGTTATATATATAATATATATATAATTTGTACATATATTTTTATAATATAAACTTTAAATATAATTATATACAATACATATTAATATATAAAAAATATATTAAGTTATAAAATATTATAATATAAAATATATATGACATACAATTTAAAACCCCTAAGATATTATAATATAAAATATATAAATTAATATATAATTATATATATAATACATATTTAAACATTATATACAAAAGTTCAATTTTTTCATATACTCCTGCCCTCCCGCCATTTTTTCATACTTGGGAAAATCGGGTACCCGATTTCTCCGATTTTGAAAAGTTGAAATTTTTTATATAATCCCGCCATTTTTTCATACTCAGAAAAATCGGGTACCCAATTAAGGTCATGCTTTGGTGTTAGGTTTTCCCAGGTGTACTGACACCCAGGCCTACTAAAAAGTCAACAAGCGCTTTCATGCACTTTTGGACAAGTGAAAAGTGAATATTTTTCACATCGCCACTTTTTGGCCCCTCATGATCTTGCACATACCCATATACATGTATATATACATATATACATGTGCATTTATGCATGTATACATACATATATATACATATATACACATGTACATATATAGATTTTTCATTATTTGAAGTTTTTGGTACATAGATTTAGTAAACATATACATGTGTATACATGTATATATGAATGTACATACATGTGTATACATGCATGTATACAAATATATACATGCATGTATATATGTATATATATGAATGTATACATGTCTATGTATATTTATGTACATGTACATATATGTATGTATACATGTATATATACATGCATATATATACATGTATATATATGTGTGTGTGTATACATGTGCATATATGCACATGTCATATATTATATATACACATACATGTATATATATATATATGTACATGTCATATATTATATATCTATATATATATAGACATATAATACATGTCATATATATATCTGTGTGTGTGTGTGTGTGTGTGTGATATATATATATATATATATATATATATATATATATATATATATATATATATATATATATATATATATATATATATATATATATATATATATATATATATATATATATATATATGCACGCATGTGTATGTATATATGCACATGTGTACACATGTGTATGTGTACATGTATATATATGCACCTATATGTATGTGTGTACATACATGTATGTATAGTACATGTTTATTTACATTTAAATGTAACTTATGTAATTGATTTTACTTTCAAATAATGTAGCAAATGTGCATACTTAATTTTATTTTTAATTAAATTAGGAAAATTAGGAAAATGTACATATATGTAGACTTTATTTGACAGTAAATAAAATCTTTCAGGTACATACATATTCTAAATCTATCAGACATATGATTGCACATCACACATGGTAGATGCACTAATTCCCCCTGCAGAACTATTTTTACGCACTAATAGAGAAATTGAATGGTTGCAAGAATCCATAAATAATCCGTCTAGCTCTAGTGTCTATAAGAGCACGTGTCAGTCCATCCTTACTAGCTTGATTAACATTAGGGATGACATTTATGGTACCACTCCATATGCCCCAAATATTATAGAGGTCATACTTGAGAGGAAGAGAAAAGAGGTTGGCTCTAGTCTTTCTCTTAAGGAGGTAGAGGCTTTAGTGCCTAAAATGAACCTGAAAGGGGAATTTTTCCCATCGTATCCAGATAAAAATTATGTGAAGGGGTATCAGGTTACCAGGTGTGAGGATCCTTCTATATCAGCATTGATATACCCATGATTTCTAGCTGCCCATGATTGTTATCCGAATAATGACCAGATTCCATTGTACCTTGCACAGAAGATTTTTGTTGAGCTTCGTTTAGGGAGGGCTATTAATTACACTGATTTTCTAGCACATCTAGGATAGGGGCATGGCAGGCTTGCTGATAGAGATTCTTTTCATCGAGCTGATCGACAAAGGCCAGTATATAGGGCCATTGTTGGTCAGAGGGCACTTGTTATAGCTCCTTCATTGGGTCCTGTTGAAGATGATGTTATTCATAGCACCTAGCTTTGAGTTGCCATTGATAGTGTGGGGGACATTACAACAGCTGCCACATCCATATCTAGTGATCAGGTTGGTCAGTACCTGATGTCTCGATGACACTCCAGATTGTCTAGCAGGACTGTAGATGACATTTACAGTACAATAGGTATCCCTTCACTTTCTAGCCTGGACGGACTTATAGGAGAGATGACACATGTCACATTGACTAGCTTGGCTGAGGATCTATTGGATGCATATGCATTTATAGTAGCAGAGCATGATATCCCCATATTAGAGGTTAGATCTCATGTGGGTACTGTCAGATATGGTCAGCCACATCCTTCTCACCTAGACTATGGCCATAGTGGCAGTGCTCATGAGGATCCACCTACTGACCACTCTATTGATGCACAGGGAGAGGCACAACGTACAAACCCTTCAGTTAATGTAGGACATCAGTTCTCTGATGTTGGCCTTGACAATGTTGAGTTTAGTATGACCACTACGGGTTATCTAGATTTGTTGATACATGATGATATGACTTCCATGCCATCTCATTTGGTTAGTCCATTGCATTCATCATTAGAGAGGCATGTGCGGTCTACTCATGTTGCAAATGCAGAGTTGAGCTTGGACTAGACACAACAAAATCTTGATACCTTGGTTGATAGGATTGAGGTAAGAGAATCCGAGTACTATCAGTTTCCACCACCTACATAGGTATAAATCAGATTATATACATGAATTTAATGTTACAGTTTAACTTAAATTTATTTTCAAAATTTCAATCAATTGATTTATATACATATGTACATGCACGTATATATATGATACATATTTTTTGTCTACCAGGCTATGCCTCTTGTTACTCCTTCTTTGGGTAGGGATCATGTATGTCATCGGGACTCACTCGATGATGACATCAGTAGTGGACAGGTGAGTTTTTAATTTATTATCTGTGTGTACACACTTTATAACATGTTTTCTTGTACAATATTTTAAATCAAACTTAAGATCTTTGTACAATGTTTAAATATATTAATTTATATATCTCTTTCTTTGTAGGGATCTACATCCTTCACAACATGATAGTCACTTTGGGTGTGACCGCTTAGTGAGGAGTCATCATGATGAGTCCTAGGCACTTTCATATTTGATCTAGACATATTTCATATTATGTATATATTCACATGTGTTTGATGAACTATATTTCATTTCTAGACTCTACAAGACCGATTGATGTGTTTGATGTTATATTTCATTTCTCGATCCTTTTGATAGAATGTTTGACACATGATTAATTCATATGTTTCATATTTATAGTACTTGATCTACACATGATTGATGTTTCATGCATGTTTTAATACATACATACATACATACATACATACATACATACATACATACATACATACATACATATATATATATATATATATATATATATATATATATATATATATATATATATATATATATATATATATATATATATATATATATATAATTTCACTCTAGATACGTGTGCATGTGTGATGAACTTGTAAATTTTCAATACTTTCAATAGATTACATACATACATGTTTAATTTAAATTTGATTACATACATGAATGGTGTAACTTGATTTCAATAGATTACATGTTTATAATGAAATTTATGTTTGATTGTACATGTTTATAATGAAAGTTATGAATGATGTAAGTTTGAAACATGTGAGCTATATAATTGAGGTCCCTAGATGTTTGATTGAATCTTACTTATATTTAAATGTACATTTGATAATAGTTATGCACGCACTTTTAATTTAATGTTGTTGTACTTCAAGTAGATTTTATATTTAAAACATGCATGTCCTAATGTAACACATACACATTCAATACATACACACATTCATATTCCAAAGTTAGAGTACTTTATATTTAGGTAGATAATTAATATATCATATCTACTTGTAAGACATAAATTTTAGATCTATGTTCTTAATTTTTAATTTAATTCAAGCTCCATCCACTATGGGCACCAGTAGGAAAGAATGGAGCTAAGAAAACCTCTGGTCTCGGCCATGAAAAATTTAGTTCAAATCATATTTCATGTGTGATTTAGTCCACATCAAGTGGTTCATCTCTCTCTCAAATAACATTTAATATTCTCTCATGGTTGTCAGTATCAAGTCTCCACTTACGAATGCCACGTCTCATCATAGGAACAAGAGAAAGGATGGTGGCAATTACAAGATGACTATACTGATAAACCTTATTGTTAGGTTGATAATCAATAAAATGAATCACATGTTTAAGTATTTTGTTTTTCTTCAAATATGTTCCTTTCATGACAACTGAACCTGCACAAACAAGTTCAACAATGGTAAATATATATAGATGTGAAACTAACCATATAAACAAACGTATTTAAGAAAATTGGAAGTTGGAAGGTCTCAATCAAGTTTAATACAGGTTGTGAAACATAAATATAGTACTACAACCTATGGGAAACATAATTCCATCGCTTGTTTCATTCTGTGTTAGCTTCATCCTCTCATTGGAGCAATGTAATAAATATTAACTAACACCTTCCACATTTCCAGGCTCTGCTACTACTGCAAAAATATGTCCTGCATTTAAAGTGAACTTTTAATTTTAGGAACTTGTAAATATAAATTAAAAAAACTTTATTTATGAATTGATTTTATGAATCCTTTTTAAACATGTACATAAACACACACATACCAATTTTGATCAAACCTGAAATATGGTCATAATCTGTAAAAATCAATGGAATGTCGTCAAAGCTTTCATCCTGAACATCATTTGTGTTTGTAACATCTAGTGAAACCAAATTCCATTCACTAACATATCCACATTTTTGGTTGATACATTCGTCATAGTTTTTAGAAATGCAGTCATAACAAAAGCATGAATAATCTCTAGTGTACAATGACCACACATTACTATCTGTACTCATAACTGAATGTAGGGATCTTATTTTGTCTACTCTTTAGCATCCATGGATTTATCTTCTGTCAACACCTGAACAATAGAGAGGTCACGTGTAAAAATTAAAGACATATATAAGTTAACTCAAACAATGATCAATAAATTTAAAATTAATACCTGTTATCTCCCAGAATACTTGGAAGGGTATGACTCAATCTGATCGTGATGATGTGTTATCATGATTTGGCACCATAAAATGCATCTTTCACCACTCAACTACATCATGAGAATTATTTATATGATATCCCTGATAGTACAGTTGATACTTTCTTAAAGCACGTTTGATACAAGCTCCTGCACCATCATGCTCTTCCTTTCCATGTCCACTCTCAAAGAAACTCCAAATACGTGGTATCTTTTGGTATCAATGATATCTACATAGTGCGTAAAATGGCCTTGCTAATTTAAATTGTGCTGCACATCCATCCAACCAAACAAAATGCTTTTCAATTTTGATGCCTTTGTTTTCCAAATATCCAAAAAATATCTTAAAGCAATACTTGACAAAATGTATGTCATGCTCTTTATCATCACTAATGTAGAAGTGATCTATTCTTTCTTTATGACTCATGCTTCATATGTACTTTCAACACCATCCAAATATAATTGTGCATGTCGATAAGACACATGTACCATGATAGTCACCTACTTTGTATAGTAGTATTATGCTTGAAGTTGTTTTTGAGAAACAAAGGAATAGTTCTTTGCAAAATCAACAACTGATAAAATTGTTCCAACTGGAAAAGATTCTTTTTGTATTTGGAGTTGTTCTACCTGCTATTTAGTTAAAAAAACATGATGTATGTATGGTTGAATCAATTTATAAAAATTCTCCATAAATGTTGCAATAGGTATCTCATCTTCTACATATTCCAACCTTGTTGATTATTTCCCGAATTTTATTTCAGTCTTTATGTACTTGTATCTCTTACCTTTTATCATCCTTGTTATGTCAGTATCTTCAAGTCTCAAAGGAAATTTAGCCAAATCCCCGCATGTTTGACAAGTTCCTTTTATGCAATCTATTTCAGGTATTTCATGATCAATTGATTTGTTACATAAGATTGATGTTATGAATTGGCTTGGACGTTTAGGAAAATCATTTTGAGAACCACCACTTTCTTCTATCATCTTTCTAAACCCTTGGTAGTAGAGATCAAATTCAATATGATATCGACAACAACAAGTTTCAAAAGATTTATTTATCTTTACAAAAAATGGCCTTAATCTTTCAAGCATTGTTTGTCCAATCTTAATGTCAGGATTTGAGTTACAAAATGAGAGATACAATTCATGTTGTGTGGTGTCCAACCAATGTTTTGTGTGTTGAAAATATTCCTTAGGCCCAGTCCTCTTCTTGATAACGTCTTTTGTATTTGGTGAAGGATGAGTATGATCAGTCCAAAATGACATAACTAAGTTCCTAACTATTTCATTAATTCTATTAGGCTGAGGAGCTCTACACATTAGTGCCCAATTGCCTTCCAATGTAGTATCATCCAAATTGATTCTTGTTTTCAAATAGTGTGTCATTGTCTTCCTACTGTACCCGATTTGAGATGAAAGTGAAGATATTTGTCTTCTTTGGGACATGTTTTTATTTAAAATAGATGTTAGTATCACTCTTCTTGAAATGGACCTATCTGTAGATCTAGTTTTTTTTCCAATGGAATGCAAACCTTCCTTAACATTGTCAACAATATTTTTTTGTACGTTACTTGATTTTAACTTTTTAAAACTTGCATCTACACCCAACAATTTTAATGGCTCTTTTAACTCATCTTTAAGAAGTGTAATTGATAACAGTTGAGTTTTTTCAAGTGTACCAAGATTCTCAAATTGTTTCATTATTTGCTTAGACTTTTTATTCAATGCCCTCTTTGTAATATATATGGGTTGTTTAGCATAATCTCTCAATTTTTCCACATCCATTTCAATTAAATGATCTATGCTTTTACAATTAATTTTTCTCTTCAACTATTGGAGTAGACTATCATTCACATATGTTTCTTGCACTTCCACTGCAGATAAAAATAAAATAAATATCTTAATATCTCATCTTAAGGGGATCTTCATGAAATAAGTGTTTACAAGCTCTTTAACATGTCAAACCTATAATAATTTATACACTAATGAGAGAAACACATACTTGTTTGATCTTGGGTTGATTCTTTGTGTGTGAAAATTTTACCTAGCTACAGACACAACACTTCAGTAAAACATTAGAGGTTAGCAAAAACTGAAATCTGCAATGAAATGGAAACTAAACTAACAAGGCGATTTACTGCCTTCTAGAAGGTGCGGGTATGATATTCTCAAATTAGTTTGAGATCAGTGACAATGCAACACCTAAACGAAGGATTTGAAATGCAAAAGATGAATGTAAATTAATCTATTTTTTTGTATTTTGTATGCAATAGGATGAAAAACTGTATGAATCTGATCTAGAATTATTTGAAATGATATGCTATGAAGATTTAAGCTAAGAATTGATATGCAAAAAAAAGACCTATGAATGCTATGATCAACAATGAAAGATCTCACAAATCGCCTGTCGCAAGTGCTCAATCCTTCAATCGCCAATTTGCTAGAATAATTGTGCAAATTCGACTATTGATAATTGTGAAGAGCTAAGCCTTAATTTATATAAATCTAGGGCTTTTAGGATGCATGAGAAAAGCCATAAATCACTCTTGATAAACTCAGGTTGATTTTTGAGTTATCAATAAATTAGGAATAATTAATTTATAAAATCATGCAAAATCATGCAAAACAACTTTTTAACTCAAAATAGAATTTAGTTCAATTTTCAACTCATAATTGAATGTTGAGTTTAAATTTAAGATTAATTGTTGATTTCTAGTTGACTACTTTTGTGAATGTGCATGTTTTAATTATAAATTAATTTTAAAAATAAAAGTGATTTGTTCTCAACTTAACTGATTTTAAATTTAAAAATAACTGATTTATGGGTTAATCAATTATTTTAATCAAACTTTTATTCAAAACTATATTATTAAATATTGACAACTTAGATTTAATCAATTAAATAAATATTTAATCAATTATTCATAAGAGATTTTGATTTACTGTCAAAATTAAATAATATAATTAGGAATAAATTGAATTAAATTCAATTAAATAACTAAGTGGCATAATTAAACTGAATTAATTAAATAATTAGAATATTCAATTAATCAAATTTAGGATAAATAGGATTTATCACCAAATAATAATTAAATTAAAGATAATTAGGATAAATAGGAATACCCAAGGAATATTCCCTGATGCAGAATTAAGATAATCAATTGGTTTTTTGATAAACTGATGTGCAGATGTGCCTTAGGTTAGGACTTTTGTATCGATTTCGTTCGAATTGTAGATGTAGGAGGTTAATTAACCTATAGCCCATTTTTGGGGTATTATATTTTGCCCCTCTTTGAATCACTGTGCGAAGCGTAGTGGTTCAAAGAATAATCTATGTATGATAAAGATGTTTGAGATTGATTTGAAAGATAAATCGATTCCAAGACAAAAACTGACTAAAAGATTGGAAAAGTTAATTCAAGTCCTGGTTGACCAAGAATCATGATGATGTTCACTATAGCAACAATGAACCGGTGATTACGAAAAAGTATCAAAACACCTAATTCTGAACCTTATGATTACAAAGAAGTGAGTGACCTAATTCCAAACCCAATTGTCCAAAGGAATCAATATTTGTATCACATCTGAATCCTTCAGTTACGAAGAACCAAGGAAATAACACTAATGAACCAATGGTTACGAAAAGCTGATATAGTTTACACGATAGATTAAGATATCAGATTGATATGGATCTTGATGAATCTGATATGCCCCAAGAAATGATAGATTTGCCCTAAGCGACAAGGACTTTTGATGAATCAGTAATTAGATGTGGTTGTTGTCTTGATTAATGAGGAAAGATTTGATTTACAGATTTGATTGTTGTGCAATACCATGCCCCCTTCGGGATGAAAATCAAAATCTAGCAAGAAAAGCCAGCGTTATATAGTTTAGAAGCATGTTAATTGATTTGAGAATTGGTTGTACACGTCCGAGAACGTGTTCTGCATCGTTTAGAGGTCCTGGAGACCAAGTTTGACTAGGTTTGACCATGAGTTGACCATGGTTGACCAAGTTGAAATTTTGATAGTTTGATGTGAGATAATCAGTTAAGTTGAATTCTGGACAAGCAGTCGGCCGTCTTGGGTCCAAAAATTTTTAATCTCAATTTTGACAAAGTAAATGATCTCAGATTTAGATTTTGATCCCGAAATAGGTTCAAAACATTGAAATTAGCCAAGGGTGCAATTTTTGTGGAAAAAAAAGCACTTTGAAAAATTAGGTCAAAACCTATATAAGGGCCAAAAAGGTCATTTTCAACTTCATTATTCACTTTTAACTTTTGAAACTTGTGGAGCCCTTTGAGCGAGAAAATAACTGAGGTGAAAGTACCCGTCTTCCCATCGATTTGAGTGCAGCCAGAGACATCAACGACCTCTGCAGTACAGTCATCCGGTAAGTGGACCCCTGTGCCGCTTTGTAAATTCCATTTTTGCATGTTTTTAAGCTTTTTAGATCAATTCTCGTACGTTAGTAATTTTCATTTTTTGTATGCATGGAAACTCATACGACAATCCTCTGGGACTTGTATGACTTTCCAACTTTAGGTAGACTGTCATCCCAGAACCCCCAGAAACTCATATGAGAGGGACCCAGGTGTCGTACAACATTTTGTCAAATCCCTCCATTGTCGTACGTGAAGGTATAGATCGTCATATGACCATGAAGTGTCATATGGGACCTTACTAAAACTTGTATGATTTTTTATGCCAGTCTAGATAGTTTTATGGAAAACAATGAGCTAAAAACACCCTTTTAGGTCAAAATTTTGGATTTTCTGATTTCTTAGGCATATTCCAAAGCATTTATTGTATCTTCTAAGATAGTCAACTTTGAAATTTTTGTACTGTTAGCTTGTTTTCAACCAATTAACTGATAGGATTCCCTGTTTCCTTGTTGTGTAGGTTGTCTATCCTGATGTTCACGTTCGTATTTCACATCCCACCACTCAAAGGCTCTGTGTATCACTGCCTGATCCTATGAGAGTTCATCTTGCATCCTGTGGATTCAAGTATCTTATTCGGTTGCCTGAGATTAGGGTAAACCATGGACTTCTTACTGCTTTGATTGAGAGATTTCACTCAAAGACTCAGACCTTCCATCTCCCTACTGGAGAGATTACTGTCACACCAAAGGATGTCTATAGGATACTCCACATTCTGTTCCATAGCCCATGACTAGATTATGTGAGTTCGGGGAACTCAGGATTACATGCCTTTAGATGATTGTTTGGGGATGATACACAACTTACCCAGTCTATCTCCTGGGAGACCTTAGTGCAGAGATATGGAGGCACTCATAGACTGGAGTGTATTATAGAAGACATGATAGGAGGTATCATTATGTCTGACCGTTAGTAGAATGGTCTTCTGATGGGCTGGACCCCCATGGTGACTCGTTTGATGGCTACTCTTATAGAGTTGGATTGGGGTCAGTGTATGCTGGCACACGTGTTCTCCAAGATGCACAAGATAGTGTATCAGGAGAGCAAGTCATTTGCTTCTGGTGCATTAGTTCTTCAGATTTGGGCTTGGGAGCACATCCCAATATGTAGACCCATATGTCACTCACAATGGTAGCCACAAGAGCTGATGATATACACTTATTTAGGTTACATTACACAGGTGTATATTGGCCACACAGAGTATTGGAGGCAGGTCCTCAATGATATGACTTTTGTTCACTGGCACTCCTACTTTCAGATCGAGGCCTGGCCTACTGCCAGAGAGCATTTTAGTTATTTCTATTAGTGCTGAGTACTTATTGGTCAATCGACCATTGTTATTGAGATATTTATTATCACTAGAGTGTGGAGGTAGTATGGCATTATTCAGGATGCTCCACAGGATTATGCTACCTATGCTTGATTGGTGAGAGAGCTTGGGCTCGGATGGATGACACATCTTTCATATGCCTTGTGTACATAGGAGTACAATAGTATTGTTTCTAGAGAATGGGACTACCATCCAGATATTGTAGATGCTGGAGTGACAGATGGTTACATAGCTTGGCTTGCCAATCATCCCATATATAGGTTTTTAGATCTGACAGAGTTGATACCTTTGATGGAGGAGGCTATAGATGTGACAGGTGCTCCGATGGGTCAAAGAAAGAGATGACATGTACCCATGCTCCGGCCTACACCTTTGATGCCGAGAGCAGTCATGACACCGGTGAGACCAGTTGAACATATGAGACCTCCTCATCATCCTAGTTCTACATCTGGTAGGGCAGCAGACACACAGAGGAGATACACCAGAGGAGATGGTGACACATTAGGTAGTGTCGATAATGCAGATGAGGTGCTAAGGGCACAACAGGATATGGGTGCTGGTTTGGATATTACACATGATGATACAGGTTTTGATCCTGGTGCTAAGGTTAGATGTCATAAGGCACTTAGGGCTGAGACAATAGAGCAGCCAGGTGGAGATACAAAGATGCTAGCGGTAGAGATAGATCCTATTGTAGCATAGACTCCTTAGGAGACTATCAGGCGGTTGAGATTATAGGTGAGAGACTTGAGAGTGCAGAGTGCTCACTTTGAGGAGAGATTCACAAAGGCTAACAGACAATGATCTGAGCTCCGAGAGGAGAACAGGAGATTGCAGGCCGAGGTTACACACCAGACCTCTCGAGCTGCATACTATGTTTTTGCATATTATGTTGTTGTTCCTGTTGGTTAGAGAGTACCTACATACTCTTAGTATATGATAGGTTCAGAGGATCTAGAGCACCGAGAGATGAGGCAGTACCTGATGCACCACCACCACCTCCACTAGATGCAGAGGACTAGATAGACAACTGATCCGTCATATTATCACTGTTCTTTTTGCCATTTTGTTCATAGATATTGATATACTGATCTGATAGCTTGCATGACCACATTCTTTGTATCTTGTGCCAGTAGTGCACCCTTGACTATTTCAAGTTATATGATATGAGATTGAGATTTTTGGTTATGACTTTATTTGTACTTGTCATGTTTTGATTTATGATGATATCATCTGTATGTATGGATGTATGCAATGCAATGATTTCTTTCAAATGTATGGATATATACAAATGTAGATGATAGATAGAAAATGTATGCCAATTTATGATTTTGATAATGCTATGGTAAATGCACATGTATGTAATGAAATGCAATAGATGGGATAATTATGATATGTAATGCAATGATATACACGATATGTTTTGTAGGTATTGATGAAGACAAGTACTCAATCTTATGTAAAAAAGATGTGTAACCTAGGATGGTGATTGCTTGTGGTTCTGTGAAGAAACCTTCGTGTACGATTCAACTCTTCATGTCAAGTTTAGGATTAGTTTTTGAAGAATTATTTAAGCATTTAAGTGCATTCATAAATTTGTGAGATCATGCAAACATGCAAAGTGCAAAATGACATGCAAGATGAAATGCAAACCTAAGACCTAGGACCTAGTCACTGATCATGTGTCGGGCATTCTCATCATTGAATTTTTTTTTTTTAGGTAATCGGATAAATCAATATAATGCCCACTAGTTATGAAACCATAGACATATGAATATCAATTTGTATGCTCAAGAATCAATACAACACCCACTGGATAGACAACCATGGACATATGAATATTGATTTTGTTTTCGGAATGTTGGATTAGATATAAGCACCAAGGCATAAACACTAAGATGACCTGAATATCATGTCCATTTTGATATAGCAATTTGTATAAGCATCAAAACATAAATGTCACGATGACCAGAATATGCCTTGCATTACAAACACATCAAATAGTCAAGAGATTAATCTAAATCCAATGTGAAATACCCGTAGTGACCCTTTATCATTCACATCCTTAGGTAAGATCGCGTTTCATAGTAGGAGTAAGAAATCACTCAAAAAGACAATAGTTAGATCAAACTTCCTTGAATTTTTTGAGTATCAATGGTTGAGGTACACATGGCCATCCAATACGAGATGGAGGCTCTTATAGATGGACACCATTTCAATCTAGAATTTCCAAAGTTGTTAGATTTTCAAATACAAGTAGAAAACAAAGAAAATATTTTGCCCCCAGTCATCATTCTCTAAATCCAATAAAGGACATCATTGAAGAGCTCAAGGGAATAAAATATGAAAAAATCTCAATGCGAGTCAGTAAGCATACAAGGAGATAAAATCATGAAGCATAGATTGTTTTCATTCTATTTTGATGTTCGTTTGTGTTTGATTGCAAAATCCTTTCTAGTAGGAGACAGACAGACAGACTCGACTTGACCTTTGAAGGACCTTGACTAGATATGACTCTTATGAGGTATACTGGAGACCAAAGAATATGACATTGATTGCCCCAAAGTGTTAGGCATTGATAGGATATAGACACTTTTGCTTATTGGTGTACAAACTGACTTATTGAAAATAGGAATGCGGGAACAAACCAAGAGATATGTACAAACCAAAGCAGGACTGAAAGCTAGGAAAGACCAAGATTGCGCTGATAGATGGAGCGTTTTGAACAATTGGCACCTATTTGCCAGGTTTTCACCATCTTGGTAGAGATTCTATTTTTGCTACCAAGGTGCCTGTTTCCAGGTTTTCACCAAGACACATTTTCTTTTTCTTTTTTTTGTATTTTTCACTTTTCAATTTTTTTCTGTATTTTTCCATTTTTTGATTATATATATATATATGATTTTTTCAGGACATTTTACCATAGACTGAATGCCTTAGGCATAGAATTTCTTCAGATGTAGAACATTGATTGGTTCTTAGAGCTATTCTCCTTCAGTCATTGAGATTTGATAGGCTTCAGAGCCAAAAGTAGTAGTGATAACAAAGGGACCCAACCAGCTGGGTTCAAACTTCCCCTTGCGCTCTCTATGTGATTGATTTTTAGGATTCTCTCTCAAGACTAGATCACTAACCTGAAATTCTCTATGTTTGACTTTCTTGTTATAACCTCTAGACATTATCTTATGATATACTCTGAGATGATCATATGCTTCTTGTCTACACTCATCTAGTAGTTCAAGTTCTTGCAACCTAGACACTCTGTAGTCATCATCAGTTACTAGACCATGCATTTTGTTTCTTAGTGATGGGATTTCAACCTCAATAGATAGTACCGCTTCAGACCCATAAACTAAAGCAAAAGGTGTAGCCCTAGTGGGCATTCTGATACTCATTTTGTAGGCCTAGAGAGATGGATTGATCATAAGATGCTAGTCTCTTCCTATTTTATTAACTGTACGGTGCAAGATTTTTAATAGATTCTTGTTAGAAGTCTCTGCTTGTCCATTCCCTTGAGGATATTAGATACATGACCAATGTTGTGTAATCTTGAATTTGATACATAGATCATCTAAGTCTCTGTTCTTGAATTGTCCACCATTATCTGTGACTATAGAGTGCGGAATTCCATATCGACGTATAATATAGTTCAGGATGAACATAGAGATTTGCTTGCTAGTTGCATGAGTCAAAGGTACTACTTCTACCCACTTTGTGAAATAGTCTGTAGCTATTATGATATGGGTATGTCCATTAGAAGAATGAGGATGTATGGATCCTATAAGATCAAATGCCCATTGGTGAAAAGACCATTGTGTAGTGAAGGGAATTAGATCTCTCCCTAGAGCATGAATTAAGTTTCCATGTATCTAACACTTTTGACAATTCTTAGCAAATTTGATTTCATCTTTCTCCATTTCAGGCCAATAGTACCCAGCCCTAATAAGTTTTTGAGCTAGTGTTAAACCATTAGAATGTGATCCACATATACTATCGTGGACTTCCTCTAATGCACGTTGAGACTCTTCACATTCTAAACACCTAAGAAGTGTACCATCTAGACCTTGTTTATACAGATCGTTACCAATGATGACATACTGGGATGCATTATAGATAAGGTATCATTTCTCATGGTGGTTGAAGGAATCGGGAATGATTTGGTCTTTGAGGTAGGAGAAAAGGGTTTTGTATCAAGATGAATCATGACCAAAAATAGTGCAGATCATGTGGGTTTCGGGGGAATCATATGTAGGATAAGATAGTGCTTCCACCAGGAACTCATAGTGTAGCTCATGTTCAGGTTGTTGTAGTAAAGAGGATAAAGTTGCCACAGCATCAATAGCCTTGTTCTCTATTCTAGGAATTTTCTCAAATGTGATAGATATGAAATATTTCTTTAAATCATCTACCATTCTCTTTTATGGGATCATCTTTCCATATTTCATTTGATACACATCATTGACTTGGTGTATTACAAGTTGTGAGTCTCCATGAATGTGTAATTTTGTAACTCTCCACTCAATTGCTATCTTCGTGTCATTAAGAAGGGCTTCATATTCAACAATATTGTTGGTGCAAGGGAACTTTATTCTGAATGCTTTAGGGATTGAGTATCCTTGAGGTGTGATAAATAATATGCCTGCTCTAGATCCATTTTGTGTATAGGTGCCATCAAAGAATAACTTCCATGATCTAGAAGACAAGTTCATGATAGAGGAATCTAGGAATTCCATTTGCATTGGTGTATCATCAAAAAATGGTGCGTCAGCCAACTGATCAGAAATTGTCTGTCTTTTGATATCTTTTCTCTCAACATAGTCAATGTCAAATTCACTTAATAACATCACCCATTTGGCTAATCTACCTGTGAGGGAAGCTTTGCTTAGTAGGTACTTTAGTGGATCAATCTTAGCTACTAGATGCATTGTATGGGCCAACATGTAGTGTCTCAGTTTCTGTGATGCAAAGATCACAGCTAGACAAGCTTTCTCAATCATTGAATAGTTCTTTTCATACACTACCAATGTTCTACTTGTGTAATAGATGGCTCTTTCCTTTTTGTTCTCATCAAGTTGTGCTAGTAATGCCCCTAGTGATGTATCTGTTGTGGAGACATATAAGATCAATGGCTTCCCTTTGAATAGGAGGCATCAAAATAGGAGGATTTGATAGATATTTCTTGATATGATTAAAGTTCTTTTCACACTCCTCATTCCATGCAAAAGTCACACCTTTATGTAATGTTCTTGTGAAAGGTTGTGATATGTCTACCAGCTAAGATATGAAGCATCTAATAGACTGTACTCTTCCTTGTAATGTTATCATTTGACTGATATTCTTGGGAGGCTGCATCTCCATGATAGCTTTAACTTTAGCAGGATCAAATTCAATGCCTTTCTTGGAAACAATGTATCCTAGGAGCTTTCTAGAGGTGACACCAAAAGCACACTTTTTAGGGTTTAGCCTTAGACTAAGCTTCTCCATTCTATCCAAAAAAATTCTCAAATCATTTAGATGTTCAAATCTAATCATAGAATTTGCTAATGTATCATCAAAATAATCGTCCATAGTTCGATGAATCATGTCATGAAAAATAGACATCATAGCTCTCTGATATGTAACACCATCATTTTTAATTCCAAATGGCATGACATTCCAAAAAAAGGTACCCCATGCACATGTGAAAGCAGTTTTCTCTTGATCCTCAGGAGCAATCTTGATTTGATTGTAGCTAGAGAAACTATCCATTAGAGAATACATCTCAAAGCCCGCAGTCATGTCCATTATCATGTTAATGTTAGGTAGCAGAAAATTATCCTTAGGGCATGCCTTTTTCACATCTCTAGAATCTATGCACACTCTTATTGATTTGTTTGGTTTTGAAATAGGTACAATATTAGAGATCCATTTAGCATAGTCAATCACCTGGATAAATCTGGCTTTTAGGAGTTTCTCTAATTCAGCTTTAACCAAGAGTGCAACATGAGGATGCATCTTTCTCAACTTTTGTTTAATCAGTTTTACTCCTGGAGAAATAGATAAATGGTGCATTATAAGATCAGGATCAAGTCCAGGCATATTTGAATACTTCCGTGCAAAGTTGATCTTCTTTTCTATCAAGAATTTAGTGAATGATTTCTTTTCTTCTTCTAATAAGGATTATGCTACATGAATCAGTTATGGTTCTTATGTTGTACCCAAGTTGATAGATTGAGTGGGCTCAATTAGAATTGGAGATTTTTCTTGTAAATGACTCAGAAGGACATCAAATATCTCATCCTTAGGCACCTCATAGAGATTTTTACCCTCGGATATGTCTTTTTTCTTTACTATTTTGGGTTCTGAGACTGCCACAAAGTGGTTTTCACCCTCAGAACTCATTTTATTTTTATTTTTGTTCTTATTCTTTTAACTAAGATATTTGATATCTGACTCTATCATGATAACGCTCAGTTCACTAATGGAATTCATCATTGGCTCCACTGCATTGAGGTAGAAAGCAAGGGCATAGTCATTGGGAAAAGTATAAATATCTTGGCTCGGATTCATGGAAGTTTGGTCAAGAAGTTTAGGATGTTGGATAGTCAAAGTTGGGAGGGCTTGTGAAATGGTGTTTACGGATATAGATTTGTCATCATTGGTCCTAACCCAACTCTCGATATCGAAGGTGATACTACAACTTAAGATGTTCAATTCATGAATAGGCTTAATGTCATTATGGGACTCCGCTTCAGCCATAAGTGGATCAAACTCATCAAATTCAACATTTCATTCTAGACTTACATTGGGTTTAGGTGCATATTGGTGAATAACATCAACATGTTTTTCTGTAATAAGTTCATCTGGTTCTGGAATGATCCCCCATTCATAGTCATTTGATTCCTCATCTATACCTCTAGTAAATCTTATAATATGTGTGAAGTCAGGGCGAATACCCCAAGTAGGATTACCTTTAAATTCAGATTTGAATTCGTACTCATGAGATTCTATCTCAAAATCACTGGAATGCTCCAATTGTTTAGTTATAGTGATAGCCTTACCTTCCTTTTTTTCTATTTTATTGTCTTTGAGATTAGCTAGTTCTTGTGGTGCAACTATCTCTTGTTCCATAGTAGGTCCATGTGTGTCTACTACATTGACTCTTTTGATTGGATCAGCTTCTTCTTGAAGGAGGTCTTTAATTTTGTTAGGCAAGCATTCATAAGGAATAAGCTCATCAGTAGTGTCTGAATCACTATCACTAGGATGGACATCTTCTTCTTCATTGTTATCTCCCTCTAGCTCTATTTGTTCTATCACATGGGAAGAACTTCCTTTGAGATAAAAGGGCTTCTTTCGATAACCTAGACCTATTGTATCTTTTTTGGTTTGACCATGGTGGTCAAGAGGTGATATAAGACCTTTTCCTTGTAGTCCTAGAGGCCCTTTTCCAGTGTATCCCATTTTAGCAATCATTTTATCCCTTGGTCCATATGACTTTGAAGGAACTATTGGAGTCTTGGAGTCACATTTCTAGACTGACTAGGATTGAGATTCATCTTTTTATAACCATGCCAATACAACTTCGTCTTCTTCAAACTCTTGTTTAGATACTTGCTCTGGGACAAAGCTTACATTGAATATGACCTGGGATTCTTTAGCATTAGGTTTCACTTTGTCTAAAAATTTTCTATAATGTTAGGAATGAATGCTGGATGTTGGCAGTTATTCTGTAGTAGTTGTTGTTGCATTCATGACTATGATTGTCATTGATGTCAACACAGTGATCTTTTGAAGACTAGCAGAGAAGCAGACAATGTTTTCATTAGCGCACATGCGATATTGCAGTTGGAGATATGTGATGTTGAGGTTATACTCTTTAATATGTTATATGTCTATTATTAAGAGTGCAGATAGTAATTCATTGATTCATGAAAGTTATGAGCTTTTTGGTAAAAGCAGTATTCAGGCAGTGTTCTTGAGTAGCGGTTTGTGGAAATCAGATGATATCTCCTAATCTGGATGGAATCTAGTTTTGTGCAGTTAAAGGGATGTTTGAGACATATTGATGGTGATGTGGTTCATAGCACAAACTTTGAGGTCACATGAGTGAAGAGATATTGCATTTGGAAGCTGACAGTTTTGTGTAATTCTGATGTAGTGTATGGAAACTTTTATTTTGTAATTGTGTGCTGACTCATTTGTAATTATTTGAGTGTGGTATAAAGGAAGGAATATTTTTCCTTATTGTATGAAGTTGATATATATGAAAGAAGTGTGAGCATGGTTTGGTTGCATGCGAATGTAAGCATGAAGTGAAGAAAAGAGCCTAAGAGATTGTGAAAGCGAAATTGTGAAGGAAGACATGTGAAGTTCAGAGATCTGGAATTGAGATTTGATGTAGTAGTAAGTGTGGTTTGGCATAGTAAGGAGGTAAAATATTTCATATTATTCTGTTGAATAATATTAAGGTTATTTGGACAGTGTGTTTAGTGATCTTACCCTGAAGCTGTTTGGGCAGTGGGTCCTTCTGTCTTCCAAAACTCCTAACATGGTTAGAATCTTTTAATAGGGATTCAAAATCTCCTCATAGGGATTTATATGTACTGAATGTATTTCATAAGACTCCTAACATAGTCCATCCTCTCACAAGGAATATTCATATTAGTGTATCTTTTGTGGGCATCATTCCCACAGGGGTTTACTCTTTGATCAAGAGGTTCCCTAGTCAACATATCTTGTGTTATTGTGTCATTGTGTATGAATATCTTTGTATGGTTAGTAATTGCATTACTTACATGGTTAAATATTGTTGAAGATGTTAAAAGTTATAATTATCTGATAACTGATTCAACCCCCCCCCCCCCCCTGTCAGTTATCTTGGTGGACTTTACTTTCTAACAATTGGTATCAGAGCAGTAGGTCCTTGAAAGGAAAGTTTAACAGCTTAAGGAGATCCATGGAAAATTTTAGGAAAGAAAGCCCTAAGTTTGATGGAGTAAATTTTGACAGTTAGAAGGAAAAGATGAAGACACATCTATTGTGTTTAGGATAGCTATATTGGTAGAATGTCAGAAATTGTTGCAGGAATAAAATTTTGTGGAGGATCAAAGACAGAGAATGAAGTGATATGGAAAATTCTGAGGACATTGACTCATGTATTTAAGCAGACAACACAGATGATTAAACAAGTTATACCTTGTACTACAAACTTTACAAGAGAGACTCTTCTTGGAAGATTGGAAGCAGCAAAGATGAACCTGAGGTTATCAGGAGACTTACCTAGAATGGAGAGAGCATTCAGTGCTCTTAGTATTCATCCTACTTTGTCAAGAAGTACCAGTGTGAGTGGAGATTATGCCAGCAGCAGCAGATCTAGAAATGAAGAAGATAAGAAGAATGAAGAAAGTATTGCCTTGCTTGTGAAAAGAGAACCAGACTATAATTTTTTTTTTAAATGTTGGACTTGTTAAGAATATGGTCATTTTGCATCTAAATGTCCTAAGAGAGTTAAGAAGTACATAAATAATTTCAAGCCTAGAAGATCTAAGGAATCTTATATGCTAATGATGAAGATCTTGAAGCTAGTATAGAAAGAACTTTGAGTGAAAGTGATACTGAGAATAATGATGAAATAGGATTTGTGGCAATTAAAGAAGAAAATTATGAAATTGATCTTAAAGAAGAAAAAGCATTAGTTTCCCAAGTTGAAAAGAAAGATGATTGGATTATAGATAGTGGTTGTTCAAATCATATGACTGGAGATGTGACGAAGTTCATAGTTTAACAATTATGATGGAGGAGTTGTTAGAGTTGGTAACAATGCACCTTGTTTGATTAAACGTATAGGATCTATTACTCTTGATGGAATGACTAATACTAATGATGTTTACTTTGTTGATGGATTGAAACATAATCTTTTGAGTGTTGGACAGTTAGTGGATAAGGGATATCAAGTTTGGTTTATTGAGAAAACTTGTGTGATAAAGGATACAGATGGAAATCTAATTGGAATTGGATCTAGAACCAAAGGTAATGTATTTTAGTTGAATCCTATTGAGATGACATGCTTGATTATTAAAATTGATGACAGATGGTTATGGCATAGAAGGTTTTGTCATATAAACTTTGATAACATTGTGAAAGTGAGTACTACACTTGCAGTAAGGGATTTTCCTAAAATTATGAAGCCTACTAACATGATTTGCAAAGAATGTGTGATGGCTAAGTAGAAGAGAAGTTCATTTCCTAGTAAGAAGTTCACATAGACAAAGAAGTTGGAGATTGTTCATACAGACTTGAGCGGTCCTACCAAGACTAGAGGATTCTATGGAGAAAGGTATTTTATGATTCTTGTTGATGATTTTACAAGAATGATGTGGATTGCATTTTTGAAAGAAAAATCTGAAGCATTTTATAAGTTTAAGATTATTAACAATAAAGTTGAGAATGAATCTGGAATGAAGATTAAATGTTTGAGATTTGATAGAGGTGGAGAATTTACTTCTAGAGAGTTTAACACTTTTTGTGAAGTGAATGGTATTAAGAGACATTTTTCAGCCCCTAGAACACCTCAACAAAATGGTATTGCAGAAAGAAGAAACAAGTCAGTAACTGAAGTAGCAAGAGCTATGTTATTTGAGAATGACTTGGCAAAGATGTTTTGGAGAGAAGTAGTGAATACAACATTATATATAATGAATAGAGTACAAATCAAAGTAGATACAGATAAGACACCTTATGAATTATGGTTTGGACATGCACCCTCAGTTAATTATTTTAAAATTTTTGGAAGCAAATGTTATATAAAGAGAGATGATGATATTGGAAAGTTTGATCCTAGAAGTGATGAAGGTATTTTTCTTGGATATTCTTTGAAGAGAAAAGGATATAGATGTTACAATAAGAGAACTAAAACTATTGTTGAGAGTGAAAATGTTAAAGTTGATGAGAAGTTTAAAATTTAGGAAATAATGCTTGATTATGAATCTAATGAAGAAGCTAATCCTCAGCCTAACATTGAAACTGTTGAATTATTCTATGAGACTGATAGTGAATTGTTGAATGAGAATCGTACTACAGAAGAAACTAGAGAAGAAACCAAAGAAGAATCTACAGTTGAAGCAATATCTGTGACTATGACACCGAACATGTATCTATCTAGACATCATCCTATTGAAAAAGTTATTAGAAGTTTGGATAGAGGAGTTATGACTAGAAATAAGGTACATTTATGTTTGATTTCTCAAATTGAACCTAAATCTACTAATGAAGCTTGTGAAGATGAACATTGGATTAATCCTATGAAAGAATAACTAGATCAAATTGAAAAGAACAAGACCTGGGAATTGGTTCCTAGACCTAAAGACAAGAATGTGATTGGAACTAAATGGGTATTCAGAAACAAGATGAATGAACAAGGAGAAGTAGTAAAAAAAAAAGCAAGATTAGTATGTAAAGGATACTCGAAGCAAGAAGGAATTGACTATGAAGAAACCTTTGCACCAATAGCAAGACTTGAAGCAGTAAGAATGTTTTTGGCTTATGCAGCTTTTAAGAAATTCAAAGTGTATCAGATGGATGTGAAGTCCACATTTATGAATGGTGAATTGGAAGAAGAAGTCTACATTGAGCAGCCTAAAGGTTTTCCTTTGACTCAAGAAGGAGATATGGTATGTAAACTGAAGAAAGCTTTATATGGACTAAAGCAAGCACCTAGAACTTGGTATGCTAGATTGGATAAGTATTTGTTGAAATTAGAATTTACTAAAGGAACAACAGATAATAATTTGTACACAAAATAAATTGAAAATGGATTGTTAGTTATAGTTATTTTTGTTGATGACATTATCTTTGGAGGAGAAGATGAAGCTAGTGACAAATTTACTGATGAAATGAAGATTGAATTTGAAATGAGCATGATTGGTGAGATGAAATACTTTTTGGGATTGCAGATAACACAGAATAATGATGGTATCTTTGTTAGCCAGACAAAGTACTTGAATGATTTTCTGAAAAGATTTGGAATGGAAAACTATAAACCAGTTGGAACACCCATGGTTACAGGACACAAACTATCAAGTAAAGATGAAACACCAATAGTTGAGCAGAGGAAATATAGATCCATGATTGGAGGATTGCAGTACTTAACACACACTAGACTGGATATACAATATTCAGTTAGAATGGTAGCAAGATTTCAAGCTAAACCTAGAGAATCGCATTATGCAACAGTAAAGAGGATATTGAGATATTTAAGAGGCACAATGGACTATAGATTGTGGTATGAAAAATCTAATGATTTTACCCTATGTGCATATACAGATGTTGATTGGGGAGGTAGTGTTGATGATAAGAAAAGCACCAGTGGTGGAGCCTTTTTTGTTGGAGGAAGATTGGTTTCCTAGTTGAGCAAGAAGTAGAATTGTATTTCACAGAGTACAGGAGAAGTAGAATATGTAGTAGCAGCAAAAAATTGTAACTAGATAATTTGGATGAAGCAGATGCTGAAGGATATTGGAATTTAAGTTTGTTGAGCCTATTGTCATACATTATGACAACACCAGCACAGTCAGTATGTCTAAGAATCCTGTATTTCATTCTAAAACTAAGCATATAGTGATCAAGTATCATGTTGTAAGAGAGAAAGTAGCTGAGAAAGAAGTCAGTCTGGAGTACATAAGTATAAAGGAATAGATAGCAGACATATTTACAAAGCCTTTGCCTAAAGATACATTTGAGTATTTGAGAGGTATGCTTGGGGTTATGCCCCAGCCTACTTTTGAGTAATGATGCAGTTGATTGCATCCGTCTAGTGGTATATGAGATCTATCTTTTTCTAGATTGGATGTTGGTACTTCCTCTGTGGGGGAGTATGTGTATATGAGCTGAGTCATGAGGACTCTTGTGAATGTATTTTATGAAACAGTGTCTTTTGACATTGAGTTGTTATTGACATAGTGATGAAATTTTTGTCATTGATGTCAATGGGGGAGAAGTGTACATGAAAAACCATGTGTACCATCTATTGGAGAGAACTTAATAGGATAAAGAAGCAAGATTTAACTGATGAAGAGGATTTGAAGAATTTTCAGAGTTTCAGTGCAACAGTATTGGATTTTTGGAACATTGGATGTTTTTCATCTATGTTGCCATCAATGCCAATGGGGGAGATTGTTAGGAATGAATGCTGGATGTTGGTATTCATTCTATAGTAGTTTTTGTTGCATTCATGACTATGATTGTCATTGATGTCAACACAATGATCTTTTGAAGACTAGCAGAGATGCAGATAGTGTTTTGATTAGCGCACATGGGATATTGTAGTTGGAGCTATGTGATGTTGAGGTTATACTATTTAATATGTTATATGTCTATGGTTAAGAGTGCAGATAGTAATTCATTGATTCATGAAAGTTATGAGCATTTTGGTAAAAGCAGTATTCAGGCAGTGTTCCTGAGTAGCGGTTTGTGGAAATCGGATGATATCTCCTAATCGGGATGGAATCTAGTTTTGCATAGTTAAAGGGAAGTTTGAGACACATTGATGGTGACATGGTTCATAGCATAAACTTTGAGGTCACACAAGTGAAGAGATATTGCATTTAGAAGTTGACAGTTTTGTGTAATTCTGATGTAGCGTATGGAAACTTTTATTTTGTAATTGTGTGCCGACTCATTTGTAATTATTTGAGTGTGGTATAAAGGAAGGAATGTTTTTCCTTATTGTATGAAGTTGATATATATGAAAGAAGTGTGAGCATGGTTTGGTTGCATGCGAATGTAAGCATGAAGTGAAGAAAAGAGCCTAAGAGATTGTGAAAGTGAAATTGTGAAGGAAGACATGCGAAGTTCAGAGATCTAGAATTAAGATCTGATGTAGCAGTAAGTACAATTTGGCATAGTCAGGAGGTAACATATTTCATATTATTCTGCTAAATAATATTAAGGTTATTTGGACAGTGTGTTTAGTGATCTTACCCTGAAGCTATTTGGGAAGTGGGTCCTTCTGTCTTCCAAAACTCCTAACAGGGTTAGAATCTTTTAACAGGGATTCAAAATCTCCTAATAGTGATTTATATGTACTGAATGTATTTCATAAGACTCCTAACAGAGTCCATCCTCTCACAAGGAATATTCATATTAGTGCATCTTTTGTGGGCATCATTCCCACCGGGGTTTACTGTTTGGTCAAGAGGTTCCCTAGTCAACATATCTTGTGTTATTGTGTCATTGTGTATGAATATCTTTGTATGGTTAGTAATTGCATTACTTACATGGTTAAATGTTATTGAAGATGTTAAAAGTTATAATTATCTGATAACTGATTCACCCCCCCCCCTCTCAGTTATTTTGGTGGACTTTACTTTCTAACAATTGGTATCAGAGCGGCAGGTCCTTGAAAGGAATGTTTAATAGCTTAAGGAGATCCATGGCAAATTTTAGGAAAGAAAGCCCTAAGTTTGATGGAGTAAATTTTGACAGCTGGAAGGAAAAGATGAAGACACATCTATTGTGTTTAGGACCAGGCTATTGGTTGATTACAAAGAATGAAAGGACTATAATTGAAGAAGACAGTCTTGAAACAAGTTCTAAAGATGAGGTAGCTCTATTCATGTGTAACATACTTGCAAGAGAAGCACTCTTGACAGCACTTTCAAAGAATGAATACAGTCAGGTAAAATGTTTTAAGAAATCTAATGAAATTTGGAAAGCTTTACACTCTACTTTTGAAGGTGATGAACATGCAAAAAGAGCTAGATTACATAATTGGTTATGTGCATTTGAAGATATTAGAATGATGGAAGATGAATCTGTTAGAAGCTATATTGGTAGAATGTTAGAAATTGTTGCAGGAATAAAATCTTGTGGAGCATCAAAGATAGAGAATGAAGTGATATGGAAAATTCTGAGGGCATTGACTCCTGTATTTAAGCAGACAACATAGATGATTGAACAAGTTATACCTTGTACTACAAAATTTACAAGAGAGACTCTTCTTGGAAGATTGGAAGCAGTAGAGATGAACCTGAGGTTATCAAGAGACTTACCTAGAATGGAGATAGCATTCAGTGCTCTTAGTATTCATCCTACTTTGTCAAGAAGTACCAGTGTGAGTGGAGATTATGCTAGCAATAGCAAATCTAGAAATGAAGAAGATAAGAATATTGAAGAAGGTATTGCCTTGCTTGTGAAAAGAGAACCAGATGGTAAGAAAATTTTTAAATGTTGGACTTGTCAAGAATATGGTCATTTTGCATCTAAATGTCCTAAGAGAGTTAAGAAGTACATAAATAATTTCAAGCCTAGAAGATCTAAGGAATCTTATTATGCTAATGATGAAGATCTTGAAGCTAGTATAGAAAGAACTTTGAGTGAAAGTGATACTGAGAATAATGATGAAATAGGATTTGTAGCAATTAAAGAAGAAAATTTTGAAATTGATGTTAAAGAAGAAAAAGCATTAGCTTCCCAAGTTGAAAAGAAAGATGATTGGATTATAGACAGTGGTTGGTCACATCATATGACTGGAGATGTGAAGAAGTTCATAAAGTTTAACAATTATGATGGAGGAGTTGTTAGAGTTGGTAACAATGCACCTTGTTTGATTAAAGGTATAGGATCTATTACTCTTGATGGAAAGACTAATACTAATGATGTTTACTTTGTTGATGGATTGAAACATAATATTTTGACTATTGGATAGTTAGTGGAGAAGGGATATCAAGTTTGGTTTACTGAGAAAACTTGTGTGATAAAGGATAAATATGGAAATCTAATTGGAATTGGATCTAGAACAAGAGGTAATGTATTTCAGTTGAATCCTACTGAGATGACATGCTTGATTATTAAAATTGATGACAGTTGGTTATGGCATAGAAGGTTTTGTCATATAAACTTTGATAACATTGCGAAAGTGAGTACTACACTTGCAGTAAGGGATTTTCCTAAAATTATGAAGCCTACTAACATGATTTGCAAAGAATGTGTGATGGCTAAGCAGAAGAGAAGTTCATTTCCTAGTAAGAAGTTCACATCGACAGAGAAGTTGGAGATTGTTCATACAGACTTGAGTGGTCCTACTAGGACTAGAGGATTCTACGGAGAAAGGTATTTTATGATTCTTGTTGATGATTTTACAAGAATGATGTGGATTGCATTTCTGAAAGAAAAATCTGAAGCATTTGATAAGTTTAAGATCATTAAGAATAAAGTTGAGAATGAATCTGGAATGAAGATTAAATGTTTGAGATCTGATAGAGGTGGAAAATTTAATTCTAAAGAGTTTAACACTTTTTGTGAAGTGAATGGTATTAAGAGACATTTTTCAACCCCTAGAACACCTCAACAAAATGGTATTGCAGAAAGAAGAAACAGGTCAGTAACTGAAGCAGCAAGAGCTATGTTATTTGAGAATAACTTGGCGAAGACATTTTGGAGAGAAGCAGTGAATAAAATAGTATATAAAATGAATAGAGTACAAATCAGAGTAGATACAGATAAGACACCTTATGAATTATGGTTTGGACATGCACCCTCAGTTAAGTATTTTAAAATTTTTGGAAGCAAATGTTATATAAAGAGAGATGATGATATAGGAAAGTTTGATCCTAGAAGTGATGAAGGTATTTTTCTTGGATATTCTTTGAAGAGAAAAGCATATAGATGTTATAATAAGAGAACTAAAACTATTGTTGAGAGTGCAACTGCTAAAGTTGATGAGAAGTTTAAAATTTAGGAAAGAATGCTTGATTATGAATCTAATGAAGAAGCTAATCCTCAGCCTAACATTGAAACTATTGAATTATTCTATGAGACTGACAGTGAATTGTTGAATGAGAATCATACTGCAGAAGAAACTAGAGAAGAATCTAGAGAAGAATCTACAGTTGAAGCAAGATCTGTGACTATGACACCGAATAGGTATCTATCTAGACATCATCCTATTGAACAAGTTATTGGAAGTTTGGATAGAGGAGTTATGACTAGAAATAAGGTACATTTATGTTTGATTTCTCAAATTGAACCTAAATCTACTAATGAAGCTTGTGAAGATGAACATTGGATTAATGCTATGAAAGAAGAACTAGATCAAATTGAAAAGAACAAGACATGGTAATTGGTTCCTAGACCTAAAGACAAGAATGTGATTGGAACTAAATGGGTATTCAGAAACAAGATGAATGAACAAGGAAAAGTAGTAAGAAACAAAGCAAGATTAGTATGTAAAGGATACTCGTAGCAAGAAGAAATTGATTATGTAGAAACCTTTGCACTAGTAGAAAGACTTGAAGCAGTAAGAATGTTTTTGGCTTATGCAGCTTTTAAGAAATTCAAAGTGTATCAGATGGATGTAAAGTCTGCATTTCTAAATAGTGAATTGGAAGAAGTCTACATTAAGCAGCCTGAAGGTTTTCCTTTGACTCAAGAAGGAGATATGGTATGTAAACTGAAGAAAGCTTTATATGGACTAAAGCAAGCACCTAGAACTTGGTATGCTAGATTGGATAAGTATTTGTTGAAATTGGGATTTACTAAAGGAACAATAGATAGTAATCTGTACACAAAATAAATTGAAAATGGATTGTTAGTTATAGTTATTTTTGTTGATGACATTATCTTTGGAGGAGAAGATGAAGCTAGTGAAAAATTTGCTAATGAAATGAAGACTGAATTTGAAATGAGCATGATTGGTGAGATGAAATACTTTTTGGGATTATAGATAACACAGAATAATGATGGTATCTTTGTTAGCTAGACAAAGTACTTGAATGATTTGCTGAAAATATTTGGAATGGAAAACTGTAAACCAGTTGGAACACCTATGGTTACAGGACACAAAATATCGAGCAAAGATGAAACACCAACAGTTGAGCAGAGGAAATACAGATCCATGATTGGAGGATTGGAGACTTAACACACACTAGACCGGATATACAATATTCAGTTAGAATGGTAGCAAGATTTCAAGCTGAACCTAGAGAATCACATTATGCAGCAGTAAAGAGGATATTGAGATATTTAAGAGGCATAATGGACTATGGATTGTGGTATGAAAAATTTGATGATTTCACCCTATGTGCATATACAGATGCTGATTGGGGAGGTAGTGTTGATGATAAGAAAAGCACCAGTGGTGGAGCCTTTTTTCTTGGAGGAAGATTGGTTTGTTGGTTGAGCAAGAAGCAGAATTGCATTTCACAGAGTACAGCAAAAGAAGAATATGTAGCAGTAGCAAACAATTGTAACTAGATAATTTGGATGAAGCAGATGCTGAAGGATATTGGAATTAAGTTTGTTGAGCCTGTTGTCATACATTGTGACAACACCAGCACAGTCAGTATGTCTAAGAATCTTGTATTGCATTCTAAAACTAAGCATTTAGAGATCAAGTATCATGTTGTAAGAGAGAAAGTAGCGTAGAAAGAAGTCAGACTGGAGTACATAAGCACAAAGGAACAGATAGCAAACATATTTACAAAGCCTTTGCCTAAAGATACATTTGAGTATCTGAGAGGTATTCTTGGGGTTATGCCCCAGCCTACTTTTGAGTAATGATGCAGTTGATTGCATCCGTCCAGTGGTATATGAGCCCTATCTTTTTTTGGATTGGATGTTGGTACTTCCTCTATGGGGGAGTATGTGTATTTGAGCTGAGTCATGAGGACTCTTGTGAATGTATTTTCTGAAATAGTGTCTTTTGACATTGAGTTGTTGTTGACATAGTGATGAAATTTCTGTCATTGATGTCAATGGGGGAGAAGTGTACATGAAAAACCCTATGTACCATCTATTGGAGAGAACTTAATAGGAGAACGAAGCAAGATTTAACTGATGAAGAGGATTTGAAGAATTTTTAGAGTTTCAGTGCAGCAGTATTGGATTTTTGGAACATTGGATGTTTTTCATCTATGTTTCCATCAATGCCAATGGGGGAGATTGTTAGGAATGAATGATGGATGTTGGCAGTCATTCTGTAGCAGTTGTTGTTGCATTCATGATTATGATTGTCATTGATGTCAACACAGTGATCTTTTGAAGACTAGCAGAGATGCAGACAGTGTTTTGATTAGCACACATGGGATATTGCAGTTGGAGCTATGCAATGTTGAGGTTATACTCTTTTATATGTTATATGTCTATGGTTAAGAGCACAGATAGTAATTCATTGATTCATGAAAGTTATGAGCATTTTGGTAAAAGCAGTATTCAAGCAGTGTTCCTCAGTAGTGGTTTGTGGAAATCAAATGATATCTCCTAATCGGGATGGAATCTAGTTTTGCATAGTTAAAGGGAATTTTGAGACACATTGATGGTGATGTGGTTCACAGTGCAAACTTTGAGGTCACACGAGTGAAGAGATATTGCATTTGGAAGCCGATAGTTTTGTGTAATTCTAATGTAGCGTATGGAAACTTCTATTTTGTAATTGTGTGCCGACTCATTTGTAATTATTTGAGTGTGGTATAAAGGAAGGGTTATTTTCCTTATTGTATGAAGTTGATATATATGAAAGAAGTGTGAGCATGGTTTGGTTGCATGCGAATGTAAGCATGAAGTGAAGAAAAGAGCCTAAGAGATTGTGAAAGTGAAATTGTGAAGGAAGACATGCGAAGTTCAAAGATCTAGAATTGAGATCTGAAGTAGTAGTAAGTGTGGTTTGGCACAGTAAGGATGTAATAGATTTCATATTATTCTACTAAATAATATTAAGGTTATTTGGACAGTGTGTTCAGTGATGTTACCCTGAAGCTATTTGGGCAGTGGGTCCTTCTGTCTTCCAAAACTCCTAACAGGGTTAGAATCTTTTAACAGGGATTCAAAATCTCCTAACAAGGATTTATATGTACTGAATGTATTTCATAAGACTCCTAACAGAGTCCATTCTCTCACAAGGAATATTCATATTAGTGCATCTTTTGTGGGCATCATTCCCACCGGGGTTTACTCTTTGATCAAGAGGTTCCCTAGTCAACATATCTTGTGTTATTGTGTCATTGTGTATGAATATCTTTGTATGGTTAGTAATTGAATTAATTACATGGTTAAATGTTGTTGAAGATGTTAAAAGTTATAATTATCTGATAACTTATTCAGCCCCCCCCCCTCTCAGTTATCTTGGTGGACCTTACTTTCTAACATATAAGACTTTGGTGATAATGGGAGAGATTTGAGAGATAAGACTGGTTCCATTATGGATTCTCCCATACCATTTTCCTTGATTTTAACTTCTTTAGAAATTTCCTCTATCTTGGATGTTTATGTAATGTCAACTTGCTTAGTAGAAGATTCTCAGTTATTAGGAACAAGTTTATCAACACTTTCCTTTAATGCATTGCAAGTTGTAGAGAGGTTAGCTGGAATCATCACCTCTACTCCTTTTTAAGGAAATTTTACTCATTGATGGTATGTGGAAGGAATAGCTCTCATTTCATGTATCCAAGGTCTTCCTAGAAGAATATTATAAGCCAAAGATATATCAAGAACTTGACATGTAGTATCTCTGATGACCAGACCTGTTCTAATAGGCAAGACAATCATTCTTTTGGAAGATCTTTCTTCTTCATCATATACCTTGATAGTGATTTTCTTTTTAGGATCAATGGAAGCTTCAGATAAGCCTGATTGTGTAATCAAGTTGTAAGAACAAATGTTGAGACCAGCGCCTCCATCTATCAACATGTGTTTGACATGATGGTTTTGGATCAATACTTTGATATGCAAGGGATAGTTATGCAGATGACTCAAGGAATTATCATCTTCCTCTGAAAAGGAGATATATTGCGGAGATGTCAAATGACCAACCATAGTCTAGAATCTATCTAAATCAAGCTTATCAGGAACATTGGATCCGAGAAGAGCTTTGTCTAGAATGGCACGATGAGCTGGAGATATCCGAAGCAACTCAAACATGGTGATTTTTGCATTGGTATGTTGGAGTTGTTGGACTATACTGTATGATGTAGGCCTTGTATCTTTAGGATTTGATTTGGAGGCAGCCCTCTATTTAGAAGTAGATGAAAGATTAAAAGGCATCTTGGGGACATTGGATGAATTGGAATTTTGTCCCTACAGATGAGCCTGAGCTTGTGATCGAGTAACTGCGTTTGCTGATTGATTATCTCTATCTCTTCGCACAATAGTGATAACATTGCAATGTTCAGATAGGCATGGTTCAACCATATTGATAAAAGCATTATTTCTAGAGTAAGCATAATTGACTTTAGCACCCATGTTAGGTTGAGAAGATGAATCTCCTTGACCATGTTTCGGAAATGGTTCTGTGAATGTTGTATGATCAGTATTGCTCTTATGATTATCAATTGTGATTTCTCCTTTATTAATTTTGTCTTGTATGATATGTTTCAAGTGAACACAGTTATTATTTTTATGACCCTTATTGTGATGGAAGTCACATAAATCATTCTCTCTCCACCATTTTAGTTTAGGTTTAGGATCAAAGATTTTTATCTCAAGAAAGAAAATGATAGCCAACAGAGTTTTCATGGAAGATTCCAAGGACTCTCCAAGAGGAGTGAATTTGTGTTTAGGATCTATAGCACATGGTTTGTAATTAGATGGCTTCTTGTTCAATTTGTTTTCCTTTGCTTCTGAGGCTTTGATGGTTTGAGTACCAACAATGAGATTGAAAGCAGGTGCCTTAGATGGGGCACAAATAGTATCAATAATGCCATCTGTGACAATGCCCTTATTCTTGTTCCAATTTTTGCCTTTGTCTTTAGAGTTAGATCTAGATTCATACTTGTCTTTTTGAAGAGATATGTCTCCCTTTTGAACAAGTACTTTCTCAATTTTGATTGCATTTTCTACCATTTTATCAAAGGATGTATGATTTTGTATTTTCAAATGGTAGTTGATTTTTGGAACAAGATTGTTGATGAATATTTCTAACTTCTCAGTTTTTGGAATAGGTCTAACATATAGAGAAAAATTCTTCCTCCATCTTTTGAGAAAAGTCAGGAATGGTTCTCCTGGATATTGTTTCAGATTAAAGATGTCGATCATAGTGATCGGATGCTAGATGTTATAGGAGTATTGTTGATAAAATAGTTTGATTAACTCCTCAAAAGTTTTGATAGTTGGAGGCATGTTTGAGAACCAATGAATCGATGCTCCTCCCAGAGATCGTGGGAAAAGATGCATTAAGTAGGTTGGTTCGTGCATGAACTCCATAGATTGAGTACAAAATTCTCTGACATGATCTTGAGGGTCAGAGTTTCCATCATACTTATCATACTTAGGAATCTCCACTTTTTTAGGGAATGGCGGCATGTACAAGTCTTTATCAAATGGAAAAGGTCATAGAGCCTCCATGAAGAACTCTTTTGGTTCCTCTTCTTTTTCAAGTTTATTAAGTTTGACTTGCATGGCGTTCATTTGTTTCAGGATAGATGTGATTGGCGTTTCTTCCTCATGCGTAATGATATCTTCAACATTAAAGTTGTGAGGAAGTTTAGCCCCTTAACGAGCTAACTCTAAGAAGTATGTTTCTCTATCTTCCTTCAAGAAATGCCTCATCATTTTCTGAAAGTCATCATCATTTTGATAGTGATTTTTTTCAGAAGGCGTGGGTTCTTGATCCATACCATGTTGAGATGATGTGCATGGGATCCTCCTTGAGACATTGTGTTGTTATGAGGACTTCCAGAGATAGATTGATGGGGAGTAGCTTGATAACTTCTGTGAATTGATATAGGAGGGGTTGGTGGGTTACCTGCATGGATTGATGGAGGAGTGTCGTAACCACCTTTCAAGAATAGATTGCCAAGAGCATCTTCCTCAAATTTGGTTGTGTTGTAAGGTTGATGAATCATCTGAGCAATCATAGAAGATGTCTTTGTAGAGGGTTTGGGTTCTTCTCTTTGTTTGCATGATGAAGCTCTAGTTTCCACCATTAACCTTAGGTCAAGCAAGAGAGAAAGATGAAGACAACTGAAGAATGACTTGATTCAAGAAGATCAAATGATGCAACCTTGTCAAGATTGGGTTGATGTAAAGATAGATCAGACATAAATGAAGGATACTGTGCCATAGTAGTATGGATAGATGCCCAAAAGATGGTGGGCACGAGCTTGCAAAACTTAGCCGTTATGACGAAGATTGAATTGAAGATAAATTTTGAAAAGGTTTTGACAGAAGATGAAAAAGATCCAAATCGATAAATTAGAGGGCTAAATCAAACTCAAGAGACCAGTTTAAGAAAATGAATGGATTCATTCTAGTTTTTGCTATTTTCCTGACACAATGATTTGTTTGACAGAATCTAGAAATAGGCTAGAAATACTGGATATCTAGAAAATTTTGGGGTTTTCTAACAACTTCTCAAAATTTTGATACGAGTTTCTGCAATCTCATACTACAGTGGGTTGATTCTATCATGACAATTGGTAAGGCTCATACGACAGTTGACACTAGATTTTTGAATTTTTAGCAAGGCTCCTACGATAATGTATAGGCTCTCGTATGACAATATAGGGGTTATGATACGACAATTGACCAAAACTCATACGACTTCCTGAGGTTGTGGGATGACTTTCAACTCCAAAAAGGAATTTTGCATCAAATTTTACAAATTTTTAGCTTTTAGAATCAGTGTGTTTGCAAAGTTTTCTATCCAGATTTGAAGTTCATTTTGGGATCGATCATTTTCAATAACCAAATAGATAATCAAGCACGTAGAACAATAGGAAAGTGATTTCAAGCACGTCTGAAGACAATGAACAAGGGATAAAGCAACCATGCACATGAACAATCAAGTGACTTAATGTGCTAGTCCCTAGGAGTGCTAGTTGTGTATGTAATAAAAAGTTTTTCAATAATGCACATAGTCCTAGAAAATGAAATTTTTTGCCTCACTAGGGTTTGTAGTAATGGTCTGACTCTACAACTTTTGTGATCTCAAGAGGGTGAGGTGCACTGGGGTTTTGACATAGTCTAAGAATTTAATCAATCAGGAGCTACTAGGGATATCTGATAGCCCAACAAGAGACCACACCTATGAAGATTTCCTCCACAAGGACATTTATATAGTGGCTACTGCTACCATGGTGAAAATGGCTATTATCACTTGAGGTTTCATCCACATGGTTGACCCAATTAAGGGAATGTCCACTATGGTTAACGCTCTCTAAAGGTAACTCACAAAAGATACCACAAGGGGACTTGGTCCAGATCCAAGGATTTGGGTTTCTAATACTATCCAAAAAGGAAGTAGAGCATAATCCCCTAGCCTTATCACTTTTACCCAAACACATCAGACAAATTAATCTGACACGCTAAGACTGAAATTATCTCACCAAGATCTGTGATGTCAACAACTTATGGTCTATCAACCTCTTCGGAGAGAGAATGTATCGATCACAAGTGAAAGATGCAAACCCAGTAGAATGCAAGATAATCTCAGTATCCTCCCTACCTACAAGGGGATCCTTCATCAAGAAGAGCTTTGCATGAGTAAATAAGTGAAAGAATCCCACTCTCTCAAGATCATCCACAAATAGTGTTCATAGGGCCTAATTAATATGTGTAACATATATGCAACAAGCAAATCTATGTTCATTTTATAGCCCAAAAATTGAAGTCTGTGATATGAAAGCAAGAAAAGTCACACAAGCTTGACACGTGAGAGTTCATTTTTATGTCCAAATCGAAGTGTTATCAGATTGAGAACAATGCTTAAGTTCCTCACAACATGCTTAGTAGATTTTTACCTATTTTTAGTAATTTAGTTATGTTTTCCAATCATAATCAACAAATACCAATCAGAAACAACAAAATTCAATTGTTAGGGTTAGCTGTTAGTCAAAATTTGAAAATCAAATCTGACAAACTACCCAAAAATATAAAATGACAATTGAATTCTGGTATCAAAACATGTACAACACTAGGTTACCTCTCGCACGACAATCAAAACCTCATACGATAGTGGGTCACCTCTGGCATGACTGTCCAAAAACTAGTACGACAGTGGGTCACCTCTGGCACGACTATCCAAAAACTCCTATGACAGTGGGTCACCTTTGGCATGACAATCCAATCTTCGTACAATAATCTATAATAGCTAATACGAGCCTCAAAAACACCAAATGTCGTACGACACCCAGAAGGTCCTAGTACAAGTTTCTGACAAAATTCATATGAAAATCATACGGATAGAGAAAAAAATCACAGGATGGATTAGAAAATGGATAGAAAATGATAGAAAAGAAATGGAAACCCGTTTCAGGGCCCCATGGTGGGCACCAGAAATGTGTGTGTGAAAATTGTACCTAGCTACGGACACAACACTTTAGTAAAACATTAGAGGTTAGCAAAAACTGAAATCTGCAATGAAATAGAAACTAAACTAACCAAGCGATTTGCTGCCTTCTAGAAGGTGCAAGTATGGTATTCTCAAATTAGTTCGAGATCAGTGACAATGCAACACCTAAACGAAGGATTTGAAATGCAAAAGATGAATGTAAATTAACCTATTTTTTTGTATTTTGTATGCAATAGGATGAAAAATTGTATGAATCTGATCTAGAATGATTTGAAATGATATGCTATGCAGATTTAAGCTAAGAATTCATGAGCAAAAAAAAGACCTATGAATGCTATGATCAACAATGAAAGATCTCACAAATCGTCTGTCACAAGTGCTTAATCCTTCAATCGCCAATTCGCTAGAATAATTGTGCAAAGTCGAGTATTGATAATTATGAAGAGCTAAGCCTTAATTTATAGAAATCTAGGGATTTGAGGATGCATGAGAAAATCCATAAATCACTCTTGATAAACTCAGGTCGATTTTTGAGTTATCAATAAATTAGGAATAATTAATTTATAAAATCATGCAAAACAACTTTTTAACTCAAAATAGAGTTTAGTTCAATTTTCAACTCATAATTAAATGTTGAGTTTAAATTTAAGATTAACTGTTGATTTCTAGTTGACTGCTTTTGTGAATGTGCATGTTTTAATTATAAATTAATTTTAAAAATAAAAGTGATTTATTCTCAACTTAACTAATTTTAAATTTAAAAATAACTGGTTTATGGGTTAATCAATTATTTTAATCAAACTTTTATTCAAAACTATATTATTAAATATTGACAACTTAGATTTAATCAATTAAATAAATATTTAATCAATTATTCGTTGGAGGTTTTGATTTATTGTCAAAATTAAATAATATAATTAGGAATAAATTTAATTAAATTTAATTAAATAATTAAGTGGCATAAATAAATTGAATTAATTAAAAATTCTAAAAATTCAATTAATCAAATTTAAGATAAATAGGATTTATCGCTAAATAATAATTAAATTAAAGATAATTAGGATAAATAGGAATACCCAAGGAGTATTCTTTGATGCAAAATTAAGATAATTAATTAGGTTTTTGATAAACTGATGTGCAGATGTGCCTTAGTTTAGGACTTTTTTATCGATTTCATTTGAATTGTAGATGTGGGAGGTTAATGAACCTATAGCCCATTTTTGGGGTGTTACAGATTCAACTTGGGATGCCCCTTGTCCAATGTTTTCATCATCAAAGGCTGCATGTACACAACAAAAACAATAACTTCTTAAGGGGAAAGACCCAAAATGTATATTCACCAATAAGAGACTAAATTGAGACAGTGAGAGAGAGAGTCAGTGAGATAGAGAGAGATGTGTACTTGTTTGATATTCTGAGAGTTGTCCTTGTTGAGCTTGCGATGACCCTTCTCCAACTTCTGAAGGTTGGGCTTGTTGAGCTTGTGATGACCCTTCTCCAACTTCTGAAGGTTGGCCAACTTGTTGAGCTTGTGATTCTTGAGCATTTCCTACATGTATGAAGTATAAATTATTAAACAAATTTTTTTGAATGAAGTTAGGTCTAGCAGGTCTAGCTGGGTCGAATTGGGTCTAATTGAGTCTAATTGGTCCTAATTGGTCTTAATTGAGTCTAATTGAGTCTAATTGGGTCTAATTAAGTCTAAATAAGTCTAATTGATCCTAATTGGTCCTAATTGAGTCTAATTGGTCCTAATTGGTCCTAATTGAGTCTAATTGGGTCTAATTGGGTCTAATTAGGCCTAATGAGTCATAATTGGTCCTAATTAGTCCTAATTGGGTCTAATTGGTCCTAATTGAGTCTAATTGGGTTCTAATTTAGGTCCTAATTGGTCCTAATTGAGTCTAATTAGGTGGTAATTGATACATAATTAGTTCTTATTGGTCCTAATTGGTCCTAATTGAGTCTAATTGGTCCTAATTGGTCCTAATTGAGTCTAATTGGGTCTAATTAGGTCTAATTGATCCTAATTGATCTACATTGGTCCTATTTTATCCTAATTAGTCCTAATTGGGTCTAATTGAGTCTAGTTGGGTCTAGTTAGTCCTAATGAGTCATAATTGGTCCTAATTAGTCCTAATTGGGTCTAATTAAGTGCTAATTTGTTCTAATTGAGTCTAATTAGGTTTTAATAGGTCATATTAGGTCCTAATTGGTTCTAATTAGTCGTAATTAGGTCTAATTGGTCTTAATTGGTCCTAATTGAGTCTAATTAGATGCTAATTTGTCCTAATTGAGTCTAATTAGGTTCTAATAGGTCGTATTAGGTCCTAATTAAGTCTAATTAGGTGCTAATAGATTGTACAATTAGTTCTAATTGGTCCTAATTGGTCCTAATTGGTCCTAATTAGGTCTAATTAGGTCTAGAATTGAGTCTAATTGATCCTAATTGATCCACATTGGTCCTAATTTGTCCTAATTTGTCCTAATTGGGTCTAATTGAGTCTAATTAGTCCTAATGAGTCATAATTGGTCCTAATTAGTCCTAATTGGGTCTAATTAAGTGCTAATTTGTTCTAATTGAGTCTAATTAGGTTCTAATAGGTCATATTAGGTCCTAATTGGTTCTAATTAGTCCTAATTGGGTCTAACTAGGTTTTAATAAGTCATATTAGGTCCTAATTGGTCCTAATTGAGTCTAATTGGTCCTAATTGGTCCTAATTAAGTCTAATTGGTCGTAATTGGTCCTAATTGAGTCTAATTAGGTCTAATTAGGTCTAATTGAGTCTAATTGAACCTAATTGATGCACATTGGTCCTAATTTCAAGTCCTAATGGGTATAACTAGGTTCTAATAGGTCATATTAGGTCCTAATTGGTCCTAATGAATCACAATTGGTCCTAATTAGTCCTAATGAGTCATAATTGGTCCTAATTAGTCCTAATTGGGTCTAATTGGTCCTAATTGAGTCTAATTGGTCCTAATTGAGTCTAATTGGGTTTTAATAGGTCCTAATTGAGTCTAATTGGGTCTAATTGGGTCTAATTGAGTCTAATTGGGTCTAATTAGTCCTAATGAGTCATAATTGGTCTTAATTAGTCCTAATTGGTTCTAATAGGTCATATTAGGTCCTAATTGGTTCTAATTGAGTCTAATTAGGTCATAATTGGTCCTAATAGGTCATATTGGTCCTAATTAGTCTAATTAGGTGCTAATTTGAGCTAATTGAGTCTAATTGGGTTCTAATAGGTCATATTAGGTCTAATTGAGTCTAATTGGGTCCTAATTGAGTCTAATTGGGTGATAATTTATTCTAACTGAATCTAATTGAGTCCTAATTGAATCTAATTAGGTGATAGTTTATTCTAATTGAGTCTAATTGGGTTTTAATAGGTCATATTAGGTCCTAATTGGATCTAATAGGTCCTAATTGGTTCTAATAGGTCATATTAGGTCCTAATTGGATCTAATAGGTCCTAATTGGTTCTAATAGGTCATATCAGGTCCTAATTAGATCTAATTGGTTCTAATTGAGTCTAATTGGGTCCTAATTGAGTCTAATTAGGTGATAATTTATTCTAATTGAGTCTAATTGGGTTTTAATAGGTCATATTAGGTCCTAATTGGATCTAATAGGTCCTAATTGGTTCTAATAGGTCATATTAGGTCCTAATTAGATCTAATTGGTTCTAATTGAGTGTAATTAGGTCCTAATTGGATCTAATTGGTTGTAATTGAGTGTAATTAGGTCCTAATTGGTTCTAATAGGTCATATTGAGTGTAATTAGGTCCTAATTGGTTCTAATTGAGTCTAATTAGGTCCTAATTGGTCCTAATTGAGTCTAATTGAGTGTAATTAGGTCCTAATTGGTTCTAATTGAGTCTAATTAGGTCCTAATTAGATCTAATAGGTCCTAATTGGTTCTAATAGGTCATATTAGGTCCTAATTGGATCTAATTGGTTTCTAATTAAGTGTAATTAGGTCCTAACTGGTTCTAATTGAGTCTAATTAGGTCCTAATTTGTTCTAATTGGTTCTAATTGAGTCTAATAGGATCTAATTGGGTCTAATTGGATCTATTTGGTTCTAATTGAGTCTAATTAGGTCCTAATTGGTTCTAATTGAGTCTAATTAGGTCATAGTTGGTCCTAATAGGTCATATTGGTCCTAATTAGTCATAATTGGTTCTAATTAGTTCTAATTAGTTGTAATTGGTCCTAATTGGTAGGTAATTGGATCTAATTGGATCCTATTGGTCCTAATAGGTCATATTGGTCCTAATTAGTGCTAATTTATTCTAATTGAGTCTAATTGGGTTTTAATAGGTCATATTAGGTCCTAATTGGATCTAATAGGTCCTAATTAGTTCTAATAAGATCTAATTGAGTCTAATTGGATCTAATTGGATCTAATTGAGTGTAATTAGGTTCTAATTGGTTCTAATAGGTCATCTTAGGTCCTAATTGGTTCTAATTGAGTCTAATTAGGTGCTAATTGGTTCTAATTGATTATAATTGGGTAGACTAATAGGTCCTATTAGTCCTAATAGGTCCTAATAGGTCCTAATAGGTCCTATTAGGTCCTAATAGGTCCTAATTGGTTCTAATTGAGTCTAATTTGATCTAATTGATTCTAATTAGTTCTAATTGGTTCTAATTAGTCCTAATTAGTTTTTATTAGTTCTAATTGAGTCTAATTGGTCCTAATTGGTTCTAATTAGTCCTAATTGGTTCTAATTGGTTCTAATTAGTCCTAATTGGTCCTAATTGGTTATAATTAGTCAGGTAATTGGTTCTATTTGGTTCTTATTAGTTCTAATTGAGTCTAATTGGTCTTTATTGAGTCTAAATAAGTTCTAATTAGGTGCTAATTTATTGTAATTGAGTCTAATTGGGTTCTAATAGTTTGTATTAGGTCATAATTGGTTCTAATTGAGTCTAATTAGGTGCTAATTGGTTCTAATTGATTCTAATTGGGTGGACTAATAGGTCCTATTAGTCCCAATTAGTCCTAATAGGTCCTAATTAGTCCTAATTAGTCCTAATAGGTCCTATTAGGTCCTAATTAGTCCTAATAGGTCCTAATAGGTCCTAATTAGTCCAAATAGGTCCTATTAGGTTCTAATTGGTTCTAATTAGTTCTAATTGATCCTTTTTGGGTCTAATTGGTCCTAATTGAGTCTAATTAGGTGCTAATTTATTATAATTGAGTCTAATTGGGTTGTAATAGGTCATATTAGGTCCTAATTGGTTCTAATTGAGTCTAATTTGGTGCTAATTGGTTCTAATTGATTCTAATTGGGTCCTAATAGGTCCTATTAGTCCTAATTAGTCCTAATAGGTCATAATAGGTCCTAAGTAGTCCTAATAGGTCCTATTAGGTCCTAATTAGTCCTAATAGGTCCTATTAGGTCCTAATTAGTCCTAATAGGTCCTATTAGGTCCTAATTAGTCCAAATAGGTCTACAATTAGGTCTAGTTAAGTATAATAGGTACAATATCACATTTACATGAATATTAAGACAAGTCTCGACCATCAACTTAAAATATCTAGAGAGAAACATCTTAGACATACCTTGTTTCTGACGATGATATCTTTTTCATGATTCTTCACATAGTATTTGTTCAGTCTCTTCTGAATAATGTCATGTACTTTTGTTTAGCCTTCTCTTTTTATTTCCCATCACAACTTAGAAAATTATTATGGGCCAAAATGTCTTCATTCTCCTAAATGCGAATTATTTTACAGCTTTCAGATTTATGAAATAAAAAATATTCATTTATTTATACCTAATCCTTATTAACTAGAAATGACACCAAAAATGTCGACATGGGTTTTTATCGAAAGTCAAAGTTAACTTTCGATAGAAACTAACTGACTTTCTATCGAAAGTAGTTTAGTAATGACTAGAAATTGCTTTTTTCAGGAAATTACTTTTGATAGAAAGTACTTTCGATTGAAAGTCAAAAGTTTCGATCGAAAGTGCCTGGTTTAGGCCATGGTTGCAAGTTTTGAAGAAATTCTAAGAATTTCATGGCTTCGAGCCTCAAGCGCGTTGAACAAATGGAAGAATAAGAAGACGTCCTTTTGCATACAACAAGTACTCAGAACTAGCTTTCTAACAATTATATATTTGACTATTTTTGAATTTATTATGTGTATGGTTTTTTACGTTAAATGAATGTAGGTTTTTTTATCAAATATAAACCTTTGAGTTTGATGTTCAATGAAAAATAGTAAAAAGGGGAAATTTTTTTTTGAAAAATAATAGTGCCCTCCGTATTCGAGTCTACTTTATATTAAAAAAAATAAATTGAAATTTGATAAATACACAATAAGTTATAAGCTATGTAGTCAAGGTATGTCAAAATTATGGTTTAGTCAACTTCAAACGTTAATAAAATATGCAATAATAGTGATAATATCATCAAACCAATTGCATGCCCTCCGTATGGATGTTACAAAACTAAATTTGAAAGAATCGCAATCATATCTATTTTTAAAAAAATGTTATGCTCTATGAAAACACTATTACTATTTGAAAATGACGTTTTCAGGACCATACCAATTTTCGTGGGAGAAAGAAAAAAGTATTCATATAAATAAATTAAAAATTAAAAAAATATATATTTAGAATCTAGACAGAAAATCCTAAAAGACTCTAATTTACTTCATCCTCCGATTTTGAATGGTTCAATGACAATATGCATCCGAATCTGAAAGTTTTTTCTCAAAATGTAGAGTTCAGTGTTTGTTCAGGCAAAAAAGTGTAACCCACTATTGTGGGTTCACCCAGTCACATTGTTTTCTTCAATCATTTTCCTTGTCCATTATGGTTTTTTCTTGTTAGGTGGATTTGAGTCATATTTAGGGCTAGGTGTTGTGGGTCCATGATCTTTTGTACATCTCTCCCTCTCAATCATAGAACTTTCATCTAACTCTGGAATGGGATCATCATTTGGTTCTTCTATATTTTTAGAAGTTTTCTATGCAACATCTTCTTCAAGCTTAACATCTTTGCTTATTTCAATGGTCCTTGACTCTGGTATATATACTCTGTAAGCTTTGGAAGATTCACTACAATTGTAAAATATTTCTTTCTTTCTTGAGGGCTCTAGTTTAGTCCTTTTCTCTTTAGGATTATGAACGTATACAGGGCACCCAAAGATTATTAGGTGACTTATATCAGGTTTTTTTTTTTCTGAGAAGACTTCTTCAAGTGTTACATTCTCTAGAATTGAATGAGGGCATATGTTTTGATTGTACATTTTTGTATTGGAGGCTTCAACCTGGAATGTTATGTGAATATTTTGATCATGCATCATGGCCTTAGCTACTTCAATAATGGTTATGTTCTTCCTTTCTACTACTCCATTTGGTTGAGTATTATATGGTATTGTATACTCCCTCTTAATCCCAATAGATATGAATAAATCTTTAAATTTTTCAAAGATGTATTCTCCTCCATTGTCAGATCTTAGAATTTTAATTTTCTTCCCAGTTTGATTTTCAACTAAGGTTTTAAACTCTTTGAATTTAGATAGAACTTCATTTGATTCTTTTATTTTTAGGAAATAGATCCAGGTTTTCCTAGAATAATCATCAATAAAGATGATATAATACAAGTATCCCCCTAAGGAAGGTATTGTCATTGGTCCACATAAGTTAGTATGATTGAGTTCAAGTACAATCTTTGATTTATGTTCACTGTGAGGAAAATATGTTTTGGATTTCTTTCCTAATGCACAACCTTTGTACATGTTCCATCATGTTCATTTTTTAGGTTAGGTATGCCTTTCACAATCCTCTCTATGGAGGGTAGAGCACGGAAATGCAGGTGACCTAGTCTTCTATGCTAAATCTCATTGGTTTTTACAACTTCACTATTTAAGGCTAGGTTTTGAGAGTTGCACAATTTATATAGGCTTCCATCTCTAAATCTCATAGAGATTGCATTCTTAATATTTAAATTCTAAGGCCATGATAGAACCTTATCTTCTTGGAAGGTGACGTGATACCATTGACCTTCTAGGCCCGACATGGAGACTAGGTTTCTCTTGATGCCTAGTACAAAAAGAACATTTTTTAGATTTAGAGTAACTCCAATTTTTAGTTGAAATGAACAGGTGCCAATTCCTTTCTCGGGATAAGTGGAGTTATCCCCTATTGTTACTTCTTATGTTGAGTGCCCCTTTGAAGGTTTCAAACTGATCTCTAAATCCAGTTATGTGTCTAGATGTTCCGCTATCAATTATCTAGGTATTCTTATTAGAGTTTAGCTCACTTGATAAGGCAAGGAAGAATAGTGAGTTTTCAGCTTCCTTGACTTTAGATATGTTGGAAAGGGCTTTCTTTCTTTCTGGACAATATATGTGAGTATGTCCAAATTTTCACATTTGTGACATTGAACTTTTTAAAAATCTCTTTTCTTATAGTTTTGAATTTTCTTTGCTCTTTTCTTCTTGAAATGTCTCTTCCTTTTATTGTTTGAGTTTGCATGTAAAGCTTGAATTTCCTCTTCTTTATTAGGAATGATCCCTCTTGTAATCAATTGTGATTCTTCATGAGTGTAGTCATTCTTGAGTTGGTCAAATTTTGGTAAGACATGACATCCATTAATAGCTTGAATGAAAAGGATTCCCATGTAGTTGGAAACCCTTTAAGAGCTATCAATGATAATTCTTGATCATCTACAATATTTCTAAGTGTAGAAAGTTGATCTGTTAATTCTGATATTCTCATGAAATATGACGTGATAGTTTCTCCTTTATTTATCTTAATATGAAGGAGTTATGTTTTTAAGGTAAGAAATCTTCTTGTATTATTGATTTCATATGAATTTTGAATAGTCATGAACATCTCATATGCGGTTGTATATTTTTACAGATTCAATTATAATTTTCATAGCTTTGTTGTTATGTCTTTTCCATATTGTTTTATCTAGCTCATTTTCAGGCATAGTTTTGACTTCTTCCACATATTGTTCTAATTCAAGTTCTCTAAGAATGATCATGATTCATCTTCTCTAGGATACAAATTTTGATGCTCCATCAAGTTTGTCTTCTAACTTGACTCCATTCACCATGTTTGCACTTTTGGATAGGTTTAAATAATTCTAAGATCTTTGGAGATGATTTCACAATTTGATTAAATGCTATCTACCAACTTGGCTCTAATACTATGTTAAGGAAAATAGAACTGAGATAGAGTTTTAATTTTTATTTCTAAATCAGTAATCAAAGATTCACTGCATTGAGTTCTTATAGATTCAATAGTTCTATAACTATATAATTACAGAAGCATATATATGTTTTGACTTTACTGACAGTTTGATCTGTACTTTGTATTTTCAGAATTTATAATACTGATAATAATAAAATTTATTGTGAATGCAGATGCAATGGAGAATT
>BSBK01005428.1:90000-139544 GCA_027943335.1 Chamaecyparis obtusa | reverse complement strand
TATGTATATGTCTATATATATATATATATGTATATGTATATGTATATGTATATGTATACTGTATGTATGTATATGTATATGTATACATATACATATACATATACATATACATATACATATACATATACATACATACATACATACATACATACATACATACATAGATATATGTATATGTATATGTATATGTATACATATACATATACATATACATACATACATACATACATACATACATAAATAGATACATATATATATATATATATATATATATATATATATATATATATATATATATATATATATATATATAATATATATATATATATATATATATATATATATATATATATATATATATATATATATGTTTATGCTTACAAATTTGATAACTTTACAAAAAAAATATCCTTTTTTTTCCAAATGCATATAAGCAAAGACTATTTCTTGCAAATGTGATAATTTCAAAGAAAAACCTCTTTTCTTCCCATTGCAATTTATCTTATAAATATGAGGTTAAATATTTGTAGATTTGAAACATTGGGATACCAATTTTTAGGTTTACTTGTCATAATGAAAGAACAGTTTTCTTTTCTTCTTCCCCCTCCCCCCCCACACACATATATATATTGTATACCACAACCAAATCTTTTCCCGTTTACAATTGCAAGTAAGTCTAAGATTTTTTTAAACAAAAAAAAAAGAGAAATTAAAACAAGGGTTTCAAAGTTCTTTGAAACATATTTGGGTTTCTCCATAAAATGGCAAGAATAGAGTTGGAGAAATTAGAATACCAATGAAGGATTCCAATCCTAGTGTTGCTTCCTTCCTTCCAGTTGATTCCCCATTGTCCCATTCAAAATATTTTATACTTGTTCCAGGCGATGGAAAAATAACGGTGTTTCCTATGGAGGATTTTAGATTAACTTAAATCTGATTCTCCTATCATTTTGCCTTCCCACATGGGCTGTGAATGTCACATGTCTTCCCTTCTTCTGCCACATCTATCATTGACATTTTTGTGCCTCCCAGGTGCAGACGCATAAGCCCTCTTCACCGCCATTTCTTCCTTCCCTACATCGCAAGAATGAATGTTTTATTTTGTTTCTTTTTGGTTTTATTTCAAATATATCTTGGTTCGAATGTTTTGAAAATAGCAGCAACAAAAAGGATGCTGACCTATAGGACAAAAAGGCTGACTATGAAATTAACAAAAAGTTAATCACCATAGAAAGAAGCATAAGTAGTATAGTATAGTCTACCACAATAAAAAACAAAAAAGTAGCAAAGAACAAACCACCATATACACAGAGTATTAGACTTATGCGAAAAAGTATTGAAATTGTTTAACTTAAGTTCAACTAGGTGCCACGTAGGGCTAAAAACCAAAAGTAAAGTTTTGAGCATACTTAAATAAATAGAGTCTAACAAAAAGGAGGCAAGGAGACAACAACAATTTCCATCCTCCCATTCACGTGTAGCCACAAAGTTATTTTCCTTTCCATAGGCACTTCGACAGTAGAAGGTCAGCCCACTCTTCATTGAGGAAGGTGAAGAGCTCCTTGTTGCTTTTAATAGCTTCTTTTTTGTTCGTAGCCTTCTCATTGAGGAGGCAAGGGGTAGTGGCAGATGCATGCATTACCTTAAGCAAAAATTTGCTAACATCCTCGAGGCGCTTGTTGGTTGCTTCCAAGTCCTTGGTGAGTTTAGCCATCATATTCTTCATGGAGGTGAACTGGAACTTAATTTTCCCTATCAGTCCACTACCAGTGTTCCCTTTGTCCTCACTGGGGTTATCCTTCATCTCCTCACCCACATTGGTTTGGGTGTCCTCATCAAGCTTTATTTCAACCTATTCAGTATCATTGCCAGGGTGTTCCTTGCAAGACAAGCCCATGGATGCATCCTCCTAGGCAGAAGAATCCTCTCAAATCATGAGCTCTCTGATAGCTCTTTTCCCTTGCTCTTTTGCAAGGTAGGTGGAGCAACGGGTAGAAGTGAGATGGGGCTCAGAGGTATGGGGGCAGTCCAGGTTTATGACTATCTTTTTATGCTTCTTGGGGGAGGGCTAAGAGCTATCCTCTAGGTTCAGGGAATGCTTCTAAGAGCTAGAGGTGGGTTGGGTTTTAGAAGACTTAGGGCTTGAAGTAGGGGTCGCACTACCTTTAGACCCAGTGGGAGTGGGGAAGCCCTAGTTAAGGGAAACAGACAATGACAATGGTTGGTGAGAGGTTTGAGAAATTTGCGGAGGCAGAGGGGGGAAAAGGGCATGGTGGAAGTTGTATAAGCGGAGGATAAGGCCCTGGTGGAGATAGATAGGGGTTTTTCTAAGGGATATAGCTTCGTTAACAACCTTCACGTTAACTTCCAATGATTACATGAGGTAAAAAGGAAAGTAAATTAATAGCTTTTGATGAAAATGGTTTAGAAAAGGGAGATGATAGTTATAAAAAGTACCAAACCTGCCCTCCAGTGAAGTATTTCATCATGAGCTGGCACATCTTTGGCCAAAACTCTGGGAGCTCAGCAACTACGTAGCCACCATTTAGCAGAGAAGGGGTGGCAATCATCCTTGAAGAATTGCACAAATTCTATCTTTGCTTGAGTCTTAGCAATTTTTTTCCACTTCCTACTAGTGGTCGGCATACTAGTCACCTTGCCAATAACCTCTTCATTAACTTGGAAAGTGATGCTGTTAATGATGACCTACCTTTCATTCTAGGTTTTGGCAACTTGTTTGAAGATCATTTCGCCATGGCCTCCAAGGCATTCCATGAAAGGCAAGATACCTCCCTCCTTGAAAAAGTACATAACCATAGGATCTGAGGAGAATTCCTCCTCAATCCTGTCCAACTCAATTCTTTTCCTATCATTGCCCATTTTCCTTCCCCCTAGTCACCAACTGAAAAAACTAGAAACTAGAGGAAGACCAGAGGAGAGCTTTGGCAACCCAGTGTTGGCTCTTTGCAAAAACACACGGTGAGGAATGCCAAAAAAAGAGCCAAGCAAGGGATTTGGAGTCATGTCAAGTTGCAAAGAGTGATTAAGGCTTTGATTTTCTTGGGGTTCGTAAAGCCTTGCTGTGAATGTCACCTGGGTTAAAATGTGAGAAGTACACGTTAACCCATAATTATCATAATAATTATCCTCCAAAAAATCTACTTCATATCTATTGCCAGCCTCTGAAGATTTATTGCCCAGAGCCCATTAAAAATAATGATGGACATTTAAAGGAAGGCTCGTGCCCAAATGCTACATCAAGTTTCTTTGGTACATTAAGTTATGTCCATAGTGAGCCACATGGCAATTGAAAAAGCTAGTGATAGGGGTCACAGAGAAGTATTGGCACCCGGTCCCACCATGCAGCATCCCACTCAAGCTTCCCTTTTTAAACATCATGAAATTCAAATTCAGTTTCTCTCATTTCCTGCCTAAGCAAGTCTTGAATGTTTTGAGGTAGCTAATTAGCAGCTCTCCAGCAGCGAAGCCCATCTAGATGCAGTTCGATAGAAGCCATCACGTCAACAACTGCGTTGCCTTCTCTATAGATGTGCATGATAGTAATCTTGTCCATGTGACCCATAATGTCATAGATATCACTCAAAATGCTATCCACTTTCCAGCCAACACTGTTGATGCCTTTGGAAGCATTAATAATGATTTTGGAGTCTCCTTCGATAGCATTGTTGGTGTAGCCAATGGACATAGAAAATCTCAATCCCCAAAGGAGAGCCATACCCTCAGCCTGGGTGATAGTATGGTTGTGAAGGGGTCCAGCATAGGCCACCATTAAGTAGCCATTATGATCATGAATGACACCCCCACCAGCCTGTAGCTGGTTACAGACTGAGCCATCAAAATTCAATTTGTGCCAAGTAGCATGGGGAGGAGTCCAGACAGTGGCATTTCTAATTGCAATCCTAGTGTTATCAAATTTGGCAAATCCCTTATCCATGCCCCAATTCCTGGCAATTTTGTGCTCCCAGGTAGAGGGTAGGAGATTAGGAGTCTTCCAGTGGGTGACAAGTAAGCTTTCTTGAAGTAATTTGAGCCCAAGTTGGAACATCACCATGCTATTCATTTCAGAATCTCTAAAGATCCTGTTATTGCATTCCTTCCATAGGGACCAATAGAAAATTGGCAAGGCTTGATTCCACATGAGCTTTATCAAAGGGTGGTGGGAAGGAGAGAGCCAATTGTGGAATCAATCATGGATATCCTTATTAGGGACCCACTGGAAGCAAAGATGAGATAAGATCTGCTGCAACTCCTTAGTTGCAAAATCACAGTGAATAAATAAGTGGTTTATGTTCTCCTCCTCTTTCTTACATAAGCAACATCTATTGGCAATACTAAACCCCCTCTTGGTGAGATTGTCCAAAGTGAGAATTTTACCATGTAGCACCATCCACTAGAAAAAAATGACCTTAGGGATAAGTTGTGGTTGCCACACTTTTTTCTAGCAAGTAGTGTTAGCAATTTTTGTGATGAGCTGATTATAAGCAGATTTGACCGTGAAGCCACCATGTTGGGTGTGATGCCATAGGAGTCTATCAGGCTTGTCAAACAGGGGAATATAGATAGAGTGGATTAAGGTGTTAAGGTTTGTAGCCATATTAAGGAGATCCGGTCTATCCCTCAGAAAAGGGGTAATGTCGATCCATCTACCATTTGTTATAAAGTTTGAGACCAAGCTGCCAACCCCATGGGTAAGAATGTTTCTTAGTTGGGAGAAATGAGTGGAGGTAAGAATACCATCCGGTAACCATGGGTCCTCCCAGAACCTAATGTCCTTGCCATTTCCCAATTTCTATAGGGTCCCTTTCTCTAGAATACATTTATTCTTAAGAATATTGTTCCAGACTTTGGAACCTCTCAAGTGTCCATGTTCCATAAAGAGCTTATAGAAGTGACCCCCATCAAGGTATTTAGCCTCCATAATTTTGCACTAGTCAGTAGAATCAAAGACCAAGGTCCAAGATAACTTTGATAGTAGGGTCCTATTGAGATTGTTAATTCTTCTTAGCCCTAGTCCCCCCAAGTGTTTAGGGAGGTAGACCTTTTCCCAATTGACCAAAGGGAGTCTCCTCTTTTCCTAAAACCCCAACCAGAGGAAGGTTCATTGAATATTTTCCAACTTGTTAGCCATGACACCAAAAATTTTGAAAATAGAAAGGAAATATATAGGAATACCTTGAAGAGAAGCAACAAGGAGTTGGAGATTACTAGCACTGCTAAGTAATTTACCTTTCCATCCAGCCAGCTTCTTTTGGGTTCACTCAAGGATGGAGTTCCAAAACTCATTCTTCACATCTTTGACTGTAAGAGGGAGGCCTAAGTAAGTTGCAGGGAGTGAATCAACCTAGCAGCCAATAATTCTTAAAATCTTTGTTTGAACCACCAATTCAGTGTTAAAGAAGAATATTCAGCTTTTGTGATATTTAATGTGTTGACCTGACACTATAGCATATCTGTCCAGCATAATTTTCCACACCCTATCTTCCAAAATCGAGGAGGTGCCGAAGAAGAATGTGTCATCCACAAACTGCTGCAGAACTTTAGGAGGAAGGCTTGAAGAGGTTTGATACCCTTAATTTCTCTAGAATGTACCAGGTGCATCATGTTATGACCTAGAACCTTAGACAAAAGGATAAAGAGATAGGGTGATAGAGGGTCCCCTTGGTGAAGACCCTTGGCAAGAGAAAATTTAGTACCCGATTTGTCATTGAGCAACATAGAAAATATGACAGTTTTGATATAGGCTTTGATCAAGGTAATGAAGTCTTGAGAAAAACCAAAGGAGGCAAGGACCTTATAGAGGAAGGTCCAATTAACTTTATCATAGGCTTTGTAAATGTCAAGCTTGAGAGCCATAATAGTAGCCTTGCTGTGATGGATAGAGTGTAGGATTTTGTGAGTTGTGAAGGCTGCATCCAAGATTTGTCTACCAGGGACAAAACCTTTCTGATTAGGTTTAATGACTTTACTAAGAAGAGGTTTGATTCTGTTGACCATAATATTAGAGGAGACCTTGTACAAGGTATTACAAAGACTGATGAGTTTGAAATCCTCCATAGTTTTTGGGTCAGCACACTTGGGCACAAGGACAATGAAGGTGTCATTGAGCTATTTGAGAATTTTCTTAGTTCTAAAGAAGTCCCTAGTTGCATGAGTCACATTGTAGCCTATAATATCCCAAAATTCTTGAAAAAAGGCTAGGGGAAAGCCATTAGGGCCAAGGGCTTTGAAGGGTCCCATGGAGAACACTGCCTTATGGACCTTGTCATTAGTGACTTTGGAAAGAAGGGAGTTATTGTTAGTGTCAGTGATGACCTTCGGCAAAATAGAGACAAGCTAATTTTGGAGGATTTCAGCATTCCCAGTGTCCATGTTAGCAAAGGAGTTAACAAAGTGGTTTGTAGCTAAATTCCCTAGCAAAGTAGGGTTAGCGATCTCATTCCCTCTATTGTTAAAAAGAGTGCTGACAAAGTTGCATCTTTTCTACTTACATGCAGATTGGTGGAAGAAAGTAGTGTTCCTATCTCCCTCTTTAAGCCACAACACTTTGGACCTCTACTTCCAGAAAACTTCCTTGTTAGCAAGAGTAGTCTTCCATTTTTTTCTAGTGTCTTTGTCCTCATTGAGTAAGTTAGTCGATAAGTTCCTAGTAGCCATCAACCATTGTTGGATCCTATCCCAGAAGTTGGGGTGTGAAGTCCACATGATTTCATATCTAAAGGGGGCAAGGTAGGGATATTTCCCGTCCATCCATTTGAGTAGAAGAGGGTTGTGATCAGAGGTGGTTCTAGGGAGGCTAGTGAGAGAGTAGGAAGGACCCAAATCCCAAGAAGAATATATTAGGACCCTATCTAGCTGCACCTGAATGAGGTGGCTTCCCTTCCTATTGTTAGTCTAGGTGAAGGGGTTTCTATTAAGATCCACATCCTAGAGACTATTGAAGCTGACAAAGTGAGCCAAGTCCTCCATGCTTTCCGTGAAGTCCATAATGCCCCCACACTTTTCAGAAGGGTAAAGAGGGGAATTGAAGTCCCCTGCCACCATAAAGTTAGAATCTTGAAGAGGGAGAAATAAGGATGAAAGCTCCTCCCAAACATCCTTTCTACCTTGCCTGGAATTTGGTGCATAAATATTAAAATAGTGCCATGTAGTCACCTTGGAAGTGAACAAAACAACTAGATGATGTTGGGATAAGCTGAGGGCATTCCTATTAACTTTAGATGAGTTCAAGAGAGTAGCAATCCCTCCAGAAGCCCCACTAGCCTTAGAATAAAAGAACATGGTCCCATGCCATAGCCACCTCACAAGAGAATCAAAATTACTATAGGTCATTTTAACTTCTTGTAAAAGGAGAATATCAACTCTATAATCCATAATGTACTGCTTAACAACAAATTGTTTTTGGGGATTGTTTAAGCCTCAAATGTTCTAAGAGAAAATAATCATTTCTTACCCCTGTTTGTAAGGTTGAGGGTTTTCTACCTACTAGCAACAATCTCCTTTGTTGTGCTCCTCTGTCATCTTATCCTATCAGATGGGCGTCCTGGTTTTGTGTCCACTCCAACATCAACTTTTTTGTTCCTTGTTTTCTTGTGTTGGGTTTTCCATTCTCCATCTTCACTTTTCAAAGCCTCACCTAACTTCATCAGGGTATTGCAGGTAGCTTGTTGAGGGCAAAAATCATAGCTATTAAGGACCACTTCCATCATAGGGGCACCTACTAGTTTGAAGACTGCTGTTTCAAGTAGTAGACTTGTGCTACTCATGAGCTTCAAATCATCTTGGCCATGTTTAGTAATTGAGTCACTTTGGGGGAGCTGGCTCCTTCCTCAATAGGGATCCCACCCATTGGTGTTTCACCATCTTCCAACTGATTCAAGGAGACAACCTCTAGCAAGAGGGGATTGTCTACTATTGCATGGGTCACTAGAGTAGCAACATGGGTTTCCAGAGCAACAACATCTATGGGCTTTCTGTTGGAGATTTTCCAGCAGGCCATCACTAATTGTATGTTTGTCATTGATGAAAACATATGGAAAGTAGCATATGTAGTAAGATTTTAGTATATGTAGCATGGACATGATATTAGCATGATATCATGGGCGCAGAGGTTAAATGTTAGTATAGATAGTTATATAGTAGCTTGTGTCAGTAGTGTTCCTGACATAGTAGCATGCAGTGTTCTGTGTATGGTTATCTGTACAATTATCATGGATCCTTGCATGCTTGGATATATGGTGAAGACATGTTAGTGATGTCACATTCATGGACGTAGAGTCTAATGATTTGTAGAAGTGAAGTTATGTAGTCACTATTCACTAGTAACAGTTTCCTCTGTTTATTCAGAAGAGCCGATAGAGATTTTATTAGTTTTCAAGTAGCGCCTATCATTTGGGTATACACCCTTGGATTTAAGCTTAGAGAAGAGTTAGTGATGTTTGGTTAAGAATGCATAAAGTAATTCATCTTGAGGAGAAAGATCTAGTTGTTTTGGTAGAGCCGATAGTGTGTAGCTTGTGTCTACAATTATCTTATTGGACAGGTCCCATAATGTGTTGCATGCTTAGTAGAGCCGACTGAATGGTTATTGGAATTTGTTATGGTTTCTCTAATATGATTTCAAGGTGGTTATAATAGGCCAACTTGATTATATCACTTAGAGGAAATATATTTATAGATAGTCATTTGTGATTGCTTGAGTGTAGTTCAGAGTTGATTGAGAAGTGCAAAGCAGAGTGTGTGGAGAGTTGAGCCATTAGAAGAAGGTCTATGTGACCAAGTAAAGTGTTTGTGATATACATTGGAACTAATCTAGATAGCAAGTCTAAGTGCAGTTCACCAAGATCTAGATATAGTGTGTATCTGTTATTCAGAAGGTTGTAGCCTTTGCCCCTTTGAGTAGTGAGCTCTTAGACAGTGCGTCCTCTCCCCTAAAAGGGACTATTGTAAAAGACTCCTAACAAGGTTTGACCCTTGACCAGGTCTACTGTACAAAATATATTGTAAAGAAACACTTAACAGGGTTAAGGATCTTCTAACAAGGATCATAATACACTAGTACATAATATTAGTGGGTGTCAATTCCCACCAGGGTTTTTACCTATTTGGGTTTCCCCATAACCAAAATATTGGTGTTGTTTTCAAGTGTTATTTCATTATGTTTATGCTTTATGTTTAAGTATAGTTAATTGGATAAATAATTAAATCTTATATATAATTGATTTACCCCCCCCTCTCAGTTATCTCTTGGGACTATTCCTAACAATTGGTATTAGAGCCATGTGCCTCAGAGAGAAAGTTTAATAGCTTGAGGTTGATCAGATGACATACTTTAGAAAAGAAAGTCCTCAGTTTGATGCAGAGAATTATCTTGACTGGAAGAACAAGATGGTGACTCATTTGCAATGCATTTCTTTTAAAGTTTTTGATGTAACTATCAAGGCAGCCAAGATCCCTACCTTAGATGACCTTGCAAAGGATGATGCTATTGAAAGGAAAAAGGAATGGTTTCATCAGAATGCTATAGCTAAAGAAGCCCTTATCAACACCCTATCTAATAGTGAATTTTCAGAGATAAAGAAAGTAAACACCGCCCACAAGATATGGAAGCACCTAGAAGACATGTTTGAAGGTGACAAACAAGCAAAGGATGTGCATAGAAAAAAATGGAAGAAAAGATACAATGCATGAGAGATGCTTCCTAAAGAAAACATTAGAGCTTACAATCAAAGGATCAATGAAGTAGTTGCTAGAATCAAGAACAATGGTGGATAAATCTTAGAGGAAGATATTATGGACAAGTTGATGACTACTCTCACTCTAGAATATGAAAACAAGATCAACATCCTTGATGAGACCATGTAGTTTACATCTAGTTTCAAGAGAGAGACCTTGATCAACAAAATCTCAGCTTTTGAGATTTCAAGATTGAAGACAGAACCTAAGAGTGAGACAACCTTCAAAGAAACAGTTCATGGTAAGAAATCTGCAAACACTTCTAGTAATTTTGATGATGATGATGAAGAGAAAACACTAGATGATTTCATTTCTATGATTGCCAAAAGAGAAAAGAAAGGAAAAGGAAAATATGAAGGTCAATTTCTATTTAAGTGCTTTTCATGTAATAATATTGGTCACTTTGCATCCAAGTGTCCTACTAGAGCTAGAAAATTGAAAAATGATTACAAGCCTAAGTACTATAAGGAATATTACTATGCTAGAGATGGAGTTTCAGATGATGAATCAAGAGAAGAAAAAAATGGATTCATTACTATTATAGAAAAAATAAATAATAAGACAAATCATAAAGATGAGAAAGAGGAACAAGAGCTAGCATTGATTTCACAAGCTAACATAAGGACAAACTAGATTATAGATAGTGGTTGTTCACATCACATGACAAGTGATAAAAATAGATTTGTTCATCTAGAAAAATACAAAGGTGGCATGGTTAGATTTGGAGACAACACTCTTAAACCCATAGTTGGTAGAGGAGCCATCACCTTGGATGGAAAGAATAGTACTAATGATGTTCTTTATGTTGATGGTTTGAAACATAACCTTCTTAGTGTTGGACAGTTTCTTGGAAAAGGCTATCAGTTGGAATTTAAAGATGACAAATGCATCATTAACAACAAGGATGGTGTTATGATTGCATCAGGCTCAAAGAATAGAGGTAATGTTTTCCAACTCAATTCAGAAGTAAGTTGTTTTGTTGATAAAGTTGACGACAGTTGGTTGTGGCATAAAAGACTATGTCATATCAATTTTGATAACATAGTAAAGATAAGCAATGTAAAGGCAGTAAGAGATCTACCTAGCATAGAAAAGCTAGTTGATACTATATGTAGGGAATGTGTGATGGGAAAGCATGTGAGAAATTCATTTAGGAGAAATCAAAATTCAACAGAAAGAAAGTTGGATCTGATTCATATAGACCTTTGTGGTCCAACTCAAACAAGATCATACTATGGTGAAAGGTATTTCATTTTGTTTGTTGATGATTATACTAGGATGATGTGGGTTGCTTTCTTGAAAGACAAGTCAGAAGCATTTGAAAAATTCAAGATATTTAAAGCTAAGGTTGCGAATGAATTTGGACTAAAGATAAAATGTCTGAGATTGGATAGAGGAGAATTCACCTCTGGTAGATTCTATGAGTACTACAAAGAACATGGCATAAAGAGATAGTTGAGTCCACCTAGAACCCCTCAGTAGAATGGAATTGTAGAGAGAAGGAACATGATCATCCTCGATATAGCACACACCATCATGATTGAAAGAAAAGTTGCACACACCTATTGGAGAGATGCAGTCAATGCAACAGTCTACACCACAAATAGAATTCAATTGAGGCCTGGCACTAATAAAACACCTTATGAGCTGTGGTTTGGTAATGTTCCCATAGTAAAATACTTCAGAATCTTTTGAAGCAAGTGCTACATCAAGAGGGATGAAACAATAGGAAATTTTGATGTAAGAAGTGATGAAGGTATTTTCCTTGGTTACTCTACTAAAAGTAAAGCTTATAGATGTTTCAATTTAAGATTGAAAAAGATCATTGAAAGTGCTCATGTTAAGATTGACAAAAAGTTCATGGTTCAAGAAAGATATCATGATTACTAAACCATGATTGAAGAACCCAGACCCTCCACTAGTGAGACAATTATTGAAGAAATGTTTGATAGTATTGATGTGTTATTCAATGACCCTAAGAAAGTGAAGAAGAAAATCCTAAAGCTGATGAGTTAGCATCACCTAAAGCTCCAAAGTTTACATCTATAAACCATTCCAAGAAAGACATCATTGGAGATTAGAGTGACAAAGTCTTAACAAGACCACAAGCAAAGAACTCTGCTAGAAGTGAAGCAGTATGTTTACTATCTCAGATTGAACCTTTAAGTGTTGAAGATGCTTGTAATGATTCAGATTGGCATGATGCTATGAAAGAAGAACTTGATCAGATTCTTAAGAATGACACTTGGGAATTGGTCCCGAGACCTAGTGATAAGAATGTAATTGGAACAAAGTGGATATTCAAGAACAAGATAAATGAAGATGGTACAGTAGTAAGAAATAAAGTAAGGTTAGTATGTAAGGGATATGTACAAAGAGAAGACATTGATTATTCAGACACATTTGCACCTATGAGAAGATTAGAAGCTATTAAGTTATTTATATCTTATGCTACAGTGAAAAACTTCAAAGTTTATCAGATGGATGTCAAGTCAGCATTCCTGAATGGAGATTTGAAAGAAGAAGTATAAATTGAGCAGCCAGAAGGATTCACCTTATGAGACATACCTGATATGGTATGAAGATTGAAGAAGGACCTCTATGGACTTAAGCAAGCCCCTAGAGCATGGTATGAGAGACTAGATGGATATCTAACAAAGATTGGATTCAAGAAAGGAGCAACAGATTGTAATCTATTCATAAGAGAGACATCTGAAGGTTTACTACTTGTAGCTATATTTGTTGATGACATTACCTTTGGAGGTAATGAAAAACTTAGTGTTGGATTTGCTAAGGAGATGCAAAATTAATTTGAGATGAGTATGATTGGACCTATCAAATACTTTTTGGGATTGAATGTACAAAAAATAGAGAAAGGTATTTTCATTAATCAGTCCAAGTATGTGAAAGAAATATTAAAAAAATTCAAGATGGATGATTGCAAGCTAATAGGGACACCTATGATAATTGGATGCAAACTTACAAAAGAAGATGACTCACCAATAGTAGATATAAAATTGTACAAGTTTATGATTGGTAAATTTATATATCTTACTCAGACTAGACCTGATATGTCCAATGCAGTTGGCATAGTTGGAAGATTTTTAGAAGAGCCTAAACAAAGTCACCTCATGGTAGTAAAAAGGATATTCAGATACTTGCAAGGCACTATAGATTATGGTCTATGGTATCCTAATTCAGAAAATGTTGAGCTTCATGTGTACACTGATGAAGATTGGGCAGGATGTGTTGATGACAGAAAGAGTACATCATGTGGAGTAGTGTTTCTTGCTGATAGACTTGTCACTTGGACAAGAAAGAAACATAATTGTATTTCTTAGTCAACAAAAAAAGTGGAGTATGTTGCAGCAGCCTTAAATTGTTCTAAAATTGTTTGGATCAAGCATATGATAAAGGATTTTGGAATTCAGATTGATTATCCTATAGTTATTCACTATGATAACACTAGCACTATCAATATGTTGAAGAACCCTATGATGTATACAAAGACAAAGCACATTGAGATCAAATATCACTTCCTAAGAGAGAAAGTGGCAGAGAAAAAAGTCAAGCTGGACTATGTGAGTACTAAAGTTCAGTTGGAAGACATATTCACAAAGCCCTTGCCAAAGAATACTTTTGACTATCTTAGGGAGAAGTTGGGAGTAATTCCCTTCCCTAATTCTACTTAGAAGAAAGAAGGAAAAACATCAGTCCTCAGGGAATGATGGATGGTTGACTACTCTACTTTTGGAGTAGTACCAATGCTTAAACTAATTGGTGCCCCTTGCCATTGATGTCAAAGGGGGAGTAATATATAGTCATGAAAAATATAAGTAAAAAGGAGGAGTAATATACTAAGGGGGAGTAGTATTTAGTTATGACAATAGTATCAGTTGAGGAAATGGAGAATATTGAAAAATATTGCAGCAGATGGAGGACTCATCTTTGGGGGAGTTTTGAAGAGGAAATGGAGAATGTTATAAAAGAAATGTTCATTTGGATTGGTGGAGTTTTTCATTCCATATGTTACCATCAATGCCAAAGGGGGAGATTGTTGGAGATTTGCCAGCAGGCCAACACTGACTGTATGTTTGTCATTAATGACAACATATGGAAAGTAGCATGTGTGGAATTCTTATGTAGTAAGATTTTAGTATATGTATCATGGACATGGGATCAACATGATATCATGGGTGTAGAGGTTAATTGTTAGTATAGAAAATTATATAACAACTTGTGTCAGCAGTGTTCCTAACAGAGTAACAAGCAGTATTCTATGTATGGTTGTCCATATAGTTATCATGGAGCCTTGCACACTTGGATATATGGTGAAGACATGTTAGTGATGTTACATTCATGGACACAGAGTCTAATGATCTGTAGAAGTGAAGTTATATAGTCTCTATTCGCCAGTAACAGTTTCCCGTGTTTATTCAGAAGAGCCGATAGAGATTTTATTGGTTCTAGAGTTGCGCCTATCTTTTGGGTATGCACCCCTTGATTTAATCTTAGAGAAGAGTTAGTGATGGTTGGTTAAGAGCACACAAATTAATTCAGCTTGAGGAGAAAGATCCAATTATTATGGTAGAGCTGACAATGTGTAGCGTGCATCTACAATTATCTTATTGGATAGATCCCAAAATGTGTTGCATGCTTAGTAGAGTAGACTGAATGGTTATTGGAATTTGTTATGGTTTCTCTAATATGATTTCAAGGTGGTTCTAATAGGCTGACTTGATTATATCACTTAGAGGAAAGATATTTATAGACAGTCATTTGTGATTGCTTGAGTGTGGTTCAGAGTTGATTGATAAGTGCAGAGAAGAGTGTGCGAAGTGTTGAGCCATTAGAAGAAGGTCTATGTGACCAAGTAAAGTGTTTGTGCTATACATTGGAACTAATCCAAACAATAGATCTAAGTGCAGTTCACCAAGATCTAGATAAAGTGTGTATCTGTTATTCAGAAGGTTGTAGCCTTCGTCCCTTTGAGGAGTGAGCTCTTGGACAATGCGTCCTCTCCCCTAACAAGGACTATTGTAAAAGAATCCTAATAGGGTCTGACCCTTTACTAGGTCTAGTATACTAAATATATTGTAAAGCAACTCTTAACAGGGTTAAGGATCTTCTAACAAGGATCATAATACACTAGTACAAAATATTAGTGGGTGTCAATTCCCACGGGGGTTTTTACCTATTTGGGTTTCCTCGTAACCAAAATATTGGTGTTGTGTTCAAGTGTTTTTCATTGTGTTTATGATTTATGTTTAAGTATACTTAATTGGATAAATAATTGAATCTTGTAGATAACTGATTCACCCCCCCGTTCCCAATTATCTCTTGGGACTATTCCTAACACTTTAGGGGGGAAGAGGCAATGATGCCCTTAAGTTTTGGCTCTGGTAGGATAGGTGCCTTGCAGCCCTTCCTTGTGTGCTCTTTAGCATTGCAATCTTGACAAAAGAGGGTATCATTCTCATAAACAATGGCCTGAGACCATTTCCCCAATTTGGACTTGAGGATAGCAAAATTTGGGAGTGTCTTGTTAATGGGGACATTAACACAGAAACAAGAAAACACTAAATGAGACTTCAAAAGGGTGATTAGGTCAGCAGAGATATAATGACCAATGGAGTTCCCTATCAATTTGAAGACCCGTTCATCCCAAAAATCAAGTGGGAGACCCGAGAGATGGATCCAAACATGGGCCATCTTATTAAGGTTAGCAGAAGGGTTGAAACTAGGCTTCCAATTAGCCATAGTAAGAAGGTGCTTACCATACAACTAGGAACCTATGAGGATGAGGGACAGGTCCTCAACCATTGTGAATCTGAAGAGAAAAAGACCACCCGACATCACTGAAATTGCCACACTACCTTTCAACTTCTAGTTGAGTTCCACCCATTTCCTCACCATATCGATGGTGGGTCTAAAGTTGAAGAAGCATCCAACCAGGGCAAGGTAGAACTCTACCATAGTTCTATCAAAAATGGAATCAAGGACAAGGATTTTCATGCCTTCATCAGTAATATTAGTCACACAAAAAGGGGATTCCACCTCAACAATTTGTGTCTCCACAAGCGCACGTTTCCAGTCTGGCTTGGGCCCAGGAGGAATCAGTGAATCCAAGGACTCTGACTAGGGAATAGTGGCAGAGTCAGGTAGGGGTTGAATGAGCTGTGTCAAATGAGGGTCGCCAGGGGGAGGAGGAGGGGGTTCCTCCCAAGGAGCATCTGCCATGCGAGGGAATATTTTAAAATTCAAAAGTGCACCCAAATTGCAGAGTTGGTTCGAATGTTATAAGGCACAAAGTCTCTCTTTTTAATTAAAATTTGATCAATAGAATAAAATCTTCATTTTATAAGCCTAATACTGAGAAACATTTTTTTATCATTTATATGGTATTTTATTCATAAACCTATTAATTTAAATAGTTGAGTCTTGTTTATTTTTATATGTAATTATATTTTTATTATTGGTGTTAGATTATTTTTTACGGATATTGATAATATTTGTTTTATTAAGGATTATATTGGTACTTCAAATCTCTAATATCATTTGTTATTATTATTTTATAGTTATTATCCTTATTTTTATATTTGGAAATTATTTAAAGCCTTGGCTTAATATTAGAATTGTCTGTTTATAAAGTCATTTCGCGAATGCTAGGATTTTTAAATAAAATTAGAAGTCTATAAGCTTATCTTGATTTAATCTAAGGAGATGAACAATTAGACGAGCACATAAAAACCATTAAATTATAATAATGTACGATAAATATTAAAAATGAACCTTAATTGAAAATCAAAAGAGGATAATATAATTCATCTCAGAATAATTAAATATCGTGAAGAAATAAAATAAATGACGTATAATATTAAAATGCCACACTTTAATTTATTTGTCACATAATTGTAAAGGTTAGCATCTAAAGGGTTGTGACATCCCCCCCCCTTAAAAATACATCATCCTGATGCATGTGAATTACATAATAACATTTGAAATCATAAAATCATGTTTTTCCATCCAGAATTGAACTTAAAGAATAAATGTCAAATACATAAAATTTCATTTCTTGAGAAGTAAACATTTACAACATAGTGTAAAAATTAAATTCTATACTAACATGGTTCAAACTTTCGTAATGTATCAAAATAAATTTAAAGGTCTGACTTTATGCTAGAAAAATTCCATCAATCATAAATTTTATTAAAATAGTGTCTTATTAAAACTAATAGTGTCAGATTCCATACCAAGAAAATTTAATCACTCGAAGAGTTTATCAAAATAACATCTATCCAAAATTAACAAAGTTTATAGCTATTCAAAATAAATGCGGATAATTTTTCTCAATCTCCGCAGTATCCTCCCTAGTAGCATTCTCTATCAAATACTAATCCCACTGCACTTTACATTGATCCACCATTCGATTGCGCAAATGGTAGTGTCACCTCTCTATGATGCAACATGGCTAGATTTTTATAGTTCTTGGCTCTTCCACATGAAAGGCATTCCACTTTAGAATGTGTTTAGGATCAGGTTTATATATTTTTAGCAAGGATACATGGAACACATCATGAATGTGGCTTAGTGCTGGAGGCAGAGCTAAATGATAGGCCACTAGGTTGATATCCTCCAAAAATTTGAAAGGTCCAACAAAATGTGGATCCAACTTGGACTTTCTCCCAAAAGATATAGAGCTTTTATGAGGCCGAACTCTTAGAAACACCTTCTCACCAATCTAGAAACTTCTTGGAGTCCTATTTCTATTGGCGTAGCTTTTCTTCTAGTCTGCAACTTCTTTCATTCTTTGCCTGATTAGTTGCACCTGATTGTCTATGTCATGCAATATTTTAGGACCAATTACTATCCTATCCTCTAGCCTAGCCCAACTTAATGGTGTCTGGCACTTCCCTCCATAGAGTGCTTTAAATGGAGGCATGCCAATAGTAGCTTGAAAATAATTATTATAAGAAAATTCTACTAATGGTAGATACTCTTCCCATTTGGTTTGCTGATCCTTACAATACATGCAGAGAAAATATTCTAAAACCTAGTTAGTTCTCTCAGTTGTCCCATCAGTTTCTGGATGGTAAGATGTGTTGAATTTTAACTATGTACCTAAGGTAGCTTTCAAGGTGGTCCAAAACCTTGATGTAAATTTTTTATCCCTATTTGAGATAATCTTTTTAGGTATACCATGGAGCCTAAAAATTTCCTTGATAAAATTTTGAGCTATAGCTGGAGCATCATCTGTCAAATTCCCTAGAATAAAATGGGTTTCCTTGGTAAGGTTATCTACTATAATAAAAATACAACTATGCCTATGAGATGTCATAGGTAATCTGTGGACAAAGTCCATGCTTATAACCTTCCATTTGTACCGTGGTACACTATGCCCAAATAAAGTAGACCTGGAGGGTGCATGTGTTCTTATTTTATCCTTTGGCATTCAAGACATTTAGCTGTTGTGGTGATTATATCCTTTTTCATACCCAACCAATAATATAACTTTTGAGATCAACATACATCTTGTTTACTCCGAGGTGTGCTAAATAAGAGGTGCTATGAGATTTAGTTAGGATAGTTTATCTTAATCCTTTAAGATTAGGAACAAATATCTAGCCTTGGTATTTCATTATCCCATTAGGTTCAATGGAATATCCATCATACTTGGGTTCAATAGAAGAATTTCCAAGTGGGTCTTTAACTTGTGTATACCATGGATCTTTAACCTACTCCAATAAAATCTATTGCTTTAAATCTATTTGTAAGGTAGAGATTTCCATAATATGCCTTCTTCTAGTAAGGGCGTTGGCTACCCTATTTTCTTTCCCTTTAATGTACTCAATCTCAAAGTCATACTCACTCATAAATTTGAGCCACCTCCTTTACCTTGTGTTTAAGTGAGGTTGAGTAAAAATATATTTCAATCCTTGATGGTCTATTTTTAACTCAAAGGGTTTTCCCAATAAGAAATGTCTCCATTTTTGTAAGGCATGTACTATGGATGCCAGTTCTTGATCATGTGGAGCATAGTTAACTTCATGGATTTTTAACTTCTAGGACTCATAAGCAACTACACCTTCATCTTGCAAGATGAATCCTCCCATACCTTCTATGGATGCATCAGTAACTATAGTGAAGTGACAATTAAGGTCATGTACCTTTAGAATAGGGGACACTGTTAGATTCTCTTTTAAAACTTGGAATGCCCTATCACATTTCTATATCCAGATAAACTTCTTCCTTTTCCTTTGCAAGGTAGTAATAGGGTTTTCTATCCTTGTGAAATCTATAACAAATCTTCTATAATATCCTACTAAGCCGATGAAGATCCTGACTTTGGATACATTTTTAGGTATCAAACATTCTATTATGGCTTTAATTTTATCTAGATCTAAAGATATACCTTTCGGTGAAATTATGTGCCTTAGATAATGAATCTTCTTCTTGAAGAAAGAACAAGTTTGGACAACTTTCCATATAACTTGTGCTTACAGAGTCTTTGTATCACTAGCTAGAGATGGGTTAAGTGTTCCTCTTCATTTTTAGAGTAAATCAGGATATCATCTAGAAATACTATCACAAATTTATCTAGATAGTCATGAAATACACTATTCATTAAGTTCATAAAGGCAACTAGCACATTAGTTGATCCAAAAGGTAGTACTATGAACTCATAGTGACCATACCTAGTCTGAAATGCTGTCTTGGGTATATCTTCATCTTTTATCCTTAACTGATGGTATCCTAATCGAAGATCAATCTTAGAGAATACTATTGCCCCTTCATCTAGTCAAATAAGTCATCAATCCAAGGTAATGGATACCAGTTTTTAATGACCTTACCTTATTCAACATTCTATAGTCAATGCATAGTCTCAAGGTTCCATCTTTATTTTTAACAAATATAACTGGGGAACCCCAAGGGGAGACACTAGGTTGTATTAATCCCTTTACTAATAGTTCTTGCAATTGTATTTTTAGTTCCTAAAGTTCAATAGTGTTCATCCTATAAGGAAATTTTGATACAAGAGCTGTTCCTGGTAGACACTCTATTGAAAAGTCAAACTCCCTCTTGGGTGGCATTCCTGGTAGTTCCTCTGGAAATACATCCCAAAATTCAAGGAGGAAGGGGCTATTCTCAAAATTTGGATTTTATTTGTCTTCCTTATCATTTAAAGCTACCATAAAGATTTGGTTTCCCCGTTTCTACTTTTCCTTTTTCAATTGCATAGTAGAAATATTTCTTATAGTTATACCTATTTGTATACCCTGTAGATTTCAACCTTATGCCCATCATCATCTATACACTATACTATTTTGTGAAGGAAATCAATAGTGGCCTTGTGTTCAGTTACCAATTGATCCCTAGTATAACATCATATGTCCCCAAAGGGGGGACATACAAGTCTAATGTAGTTCTCATCTCAGGAAACTCAACAAGAGCATGATTAAGATATTTGTTAACTATCCTTGTAGCTTTGTCACCATACTGGATTGTCCATGATGTATGCATTTAATTTTTTGGTAGAGATATTTTCTTAATCAATTCTGGTGAAATAAAGTTTTATGATGAACCAGTATCTATCAAAATAGAAATAGATCTACCAAGGAGCATACCTATTGCTTTTAGGGGGTGTTTTGATGCCTTGTTTGTTGATTTCTTATAACAACATTTAAATCTTGTGTTGTTGAGGGATTTGTCTAGAACATGATCCCTATCCCCTCAAACAGTCTCTAGCATAGTGGTTTCCCCCACACATAAAACATCCTCCAGCTGGCCCTTTAGAAATTTGAGGTTGCATGTTCCAACTAGTTCTCGGTGTATTCTTTTTGGAACTATTTCCTTGATTCTAGTTTACTATTGGTACTGGGGGGCTCTTCTCCTCCTATTACCTTGTTCCCAAGAATCTATGTGTTCCACCTTTCTTTTAAAAGAGGGTCTCCTATCTTGAAAGGTTTTCTTGGCTACGGCCAAAGATTGGAGCTTCTTTTCTTGTTTACGAGCTCTTTCTAAAACTTGGTTCATGCTCCTAAGGATAAACATGTCTACCTCAACTCCAATATCAGTGTTTAAGCCCAAAATAAATTTTCTTTCTAGGGCCCTTTCATCTTTTTGGTAAATAGGGAAAAATTTCATTAGCTTGACAAAACGGTCCTAGTATTGATGCATTGATAAATGATCTTGTTTTAAATTCACAAAATTGATCATTTTCTCATCATAATATAGTGGTAGAAGCCACCTTTCATGAAGGTGTTCCACAAACTGCTCCCAACTTAAGGTTGCCTTGGTATAGTTAAACTACTATTTAATGTTGGTCCACCAGTTAGATGCTTCTCTTACTAGTTGGTAGGAACCCCATACAACCTTCATACTTTTTGGATAGTCTTTTAACTCAAAATACTTCTCCATTTATGTTAACCAATCCTCGACCAATCCTCGACTACATCCCCAACATGTTTTCCATCAAACTTAGATGGGGAAATTTTCTGGATGTCCTTAGAAAAAATCAAAGATAATCCATTTTCAAGTAGGCCTATCTATGGTAGCTTCCTTGGGTGGAGGAATTATTGGGGTAGTGGTTTTCCATCCTATTCCTTGGAGGTTTTCTCTTGATTCCCTCTAGGGTTCTCCGAAACATTCTCTAACTATCTTTCCCTGGTTCTTAAATCCTTTACAATTTTCTCTAAATTATGGATCTGATCTCTTTATTTAGTTAACAAGTTAATGATAGCTTCTATACCACTCTCAGTTTGTTCTATTGAGTTTTGATTTTAAGTAGAGGGTGCAATTCTTCCTCTTCTTCCTCCATGGGGTCCTCTAGTTTGAGCCATTGTTATCCTGGTATATGTATGCCAACAACATTATATATTAAAATTGAACAGACTAAATCTTAATCTTTAATTGAATCATTTATTAAAGACATATGTACTAGGAATGAGCATTGTAATACATTTTAAAGAAGAAGCATCTTTATTTTCTTTGTACAATACTTGTTACAAGAGTAATTTCTCTAGGTACACATTCCAATTTTACATTTATACAAGATACTATACACATTTATATATTGCATTCCTAGGAAACCTACTCTGCATCCCTTTCCTCTTTTGGCTCCTCCTCAGAGTTAGAGTTTCCTGGTGAATTCCTAGGGTGCACCTGGTTGTAACATTCCATAACTTCTTTACTAATTGCTGGGGTGTTACATCCTATACCAAAAGGAAAATCTCTTATTGTAGAAGGCTTATCTACCTTTTGTTGCTGCCCCCTTTTTGATCTTTTAGCTTTGTTTATTTTGATTATTTTTACCATTGAAGAAAATGTCTCTGTGACAATTTTATCCTCATGAGAGGATGTTGGAGTGGATTCAAAGTGCATCTGGGGATCTAGTTGTGTTCTTACAAAGGGCTTCTCCTTCCTATGGACATAGACTCTCTTTGCCATTCTGGAACATAGATTATCAAGTATTAAGATTTTAGTAAGTACATCATATACTGCTTATCAATTTCAATTTCTCCCCCTTTTTAAAACATATTCATATGCTAAGTAGTAGGCCTTCAGGTTGAGTGTCTGAACCAAAAGCTCTGATACCACATGTAAGGACCAACCTATCCTAAGAATTAAAATAATAGAAAAACTAGAAACTTCATTAATAACATATCAACTTGAATACATGACAATAATATTTGTTTTTTTTAACTTGATAAACTTAATCATTGATTTCTTAGGAGACTGAATTTTAGAAGAGTCCATCTGGGACAAAATTTCTAGTTAGCCATCTGAGCTCTTATATCTAGGGAAAATAAAGGGGTCATCTGGACACAATCTCTATTCGTGCAGAATAGAGGATGAAGTAAGTGACCTAGAAGTCAATCTTCCATCCATCTAGATCAGTTTCTATAAGGACATGAAATACTTAATGCTCTGATCAGAGAGTTGCACTCTTCAAGACCAACTAGGTTTAGAGTAGCTTGCTAGAATTTCACAATTTGCCCAAGACTGTTGCAAGGTTCATTACAAGGTTACATAATAAGATTTACACCCTTGGATTTCAGGCTTACGACTAGGTGTAGACCAACAAGAGTAATTTTATGTTCTATATCCCCTCTTGGATTTTGGGCATCCGACCGGGTATATAGATACCTTCCTAAGAATCATTATTTTCTTAATTTATTAAATTTAGAAGCTTGCATCTTGACTTGACTATTAATATGAAACTAATTTAATTATGTTCAAGTCACATGTGCACTGGAGGTATCCTTCACCTACCAGGCTTCCTACATACTTGTATCCATGGGATCAAGGCCCTTGAATCCACTCACACTAACGTAGTATGTAATTTTGGTTTCTATTAAGTTTTGGTGTAATTGTTGTGGAAAAAAAACCTTTTGGGGTATTACCCATCCCAAAAAATTAGTTTCCCTTATACATCCACTCGGGTGAATCAGGTGGAAATTCTTGAGTTATAACATCAACAGTACTTGATTCAAAGTTAAAGTTTAATCATGTATAAAATTTACCTATGCACATGTATCCTATTTCCTCACCTTTAATGCTGTTATGACTGGCTATCTTAGAGTTGTTCTAAGTTTGTTCCTTTTTTCATATGAGTTTATCTATTGTTTAGTATGAGTCAGAAAGTAGAGACATCTTTGAAAAAAGATAAAAATAACTCAAGCTAACTAGTCAACTATGTTAGCCAACAATTCTTTTTTTAAAATGGTATGCTTCAACCTATGATAATACAAACTCATTTCCCTTTTGTGATCCTTTCAATGATGACAGTGTTATTCTAAGAAGTTTTTCTTTGATACCACATGTAAGGACCTATCTGTCCTAAGAACTAAAATAACAGAAAAACTAGAAACTTCATTAATAACATATCAACTTGAATACATGACAATAATTTTTTTTTTACACTTGATAAACTTAATCATTGATTGCTCAGGAGATTTACTTTTAAAAGAGTCCATCTGGGACAAAATTTCTACTTAGCCATCAAACTCTTCTATCTTGGGAAAATAAAGGGATCATTTGAACCCAATCTCTATCCGTGCGGGATAGAGGAAAAAGTAAGAGACCTAGAATTTATTCTTCTATTCATCTGGGATGGGTTATCATAAGGATAGGAAACACTTAACACTTTGATCAGAGACTTGCACTCTTCAGGACTAACTGGGTCTAGAGTAGCTTTCTAGAATTTCATAATTTACCCAAGACTGTGCCAAGGTTCTTAGCAAGGTTATAAAATAAGATCTTCACCCTTCCTTGGATTTTGGGCTTATGACCAGGTGTAGACCACCAAGAGTAATTTTAATTTCTATACCCCCTCTCGACGTTCGGGCATCCGACTGAGTATAGATACCTTCCTAAGAATCATTCTTTTCTTAGTTTATTAAATTTAGAAGCTTGCATCTTGACTTGACTATTAATATGAAACCACTTTATTTATGTTCAAGGCACTTGTGCACTGGAGGTATCCTTCACCTACCAAGCTTCCTTCATACCCATATCCATAGGATCAAGGCCCTTCAATCTTCTCACACTTACGTGGTATATAGTTCTGGTTTCTACTGAGTTTTGGTGTAATTGTTGTGGAAATAAACCCTTTTGGGACATTACCTATCCCAAACAATTCTTTTCCCTCATACACTCACTTGGGAAAATTAGGAAGAAATTCCTGAGTTATAACATGAACAATACCATGTATAAAATTAAACCTATGGTCATGTATCCTATTTCCTCACCTTTAATGCTGTTGTGGCTAGTTATCTAAGAGTTGTTCTAAGTTTGTTCCTTTTTTCATATGAGTTTATGTATTGCTTAGTACAAGTCAGCAAGTAGAGACACCATCTTTGAAAATAAATAAAAACAACTCAAGATAACTAGTCAACTAGAATGTTAGCCAACAATTCTTTTTTTAAAATGATATGATTCAACCTATGATAATACAGACTTGTTTCCCTTTTTTGATCCTTTCATTGATGAGGGTGTTATTCCAAGAAGTTTTTCTTTGATACCACATGTAAGGACCAACCTATCCTAAGAATTAAAATAATAAAAAAACTAGAAAAATTTCATTAATAACATATCAAGTTGAATACACAACAATAATTTTTTTTTGTTTTACTTGATAAAGTTAATCATTGATTGCTCAGGAGATTTACTTTTAGAAGAGTCCACTCAGGAATTTTTTTTTGTTAGGAATGAATTGTGAATATTTTCTATTTGGGAGTATTAGAGGATTTTTGTAGCAGTTGTATGTTGCATTCATGTTTGTGCTTGTTATTAATGTCAACACATTGATCTACTAGAGATTAGTAGAGAAGCATACAATGTTTGTATTAGCGCACATGGAGAGTTGTAGATTAAGCTATGTAGTGTTGAGGACTTATTATTTATTGTATCTTGAGATTATGGTTAAGAGTGCATACAAAAATTTAATTATTCATGATAGTTCTGAGTAATTTAGTGGTAACAATATTTTGACAGTGCTCATGAGAAGCAGCTTGTGATAATTAGATTATATCTCCTAATTGGGATAGAATTTGGACATGTGAAGTTGTAAAGAGGTTGAAGACATTTTGGAGGTGACTTGGATGAGACAACATAGTCAGAGGTCACACGTGTGAAGATCTATTATGTTTGGAAGCCAACAATTTTTATGTGGTTATGAAATATTATGTAACGTGTAATGATTTATATTTTGTAATTGGTTAAGCCTAGTTGGTCGACTCTATTGTAAATCATTTGAGTTAGGTATAAATAAAGGATTGTTTTCCTTGATTTAATATGATGATGAAGAAAAGGAAGAAAGATATGATGATATTGAAATTGTAAGAGGATATGCGAATTGAGCAGATTTGGTAAAGTATTTGGTGCGATTTTGGCACAAACAGAGGAGTGAAGATAAGATAGATGAGATAAAAAATTATAGGTATTATTTGGTTCAGATAATACAAAGATCATTTGGATAGTGAGTTCAATGATCTTGCCCCTGAAGCTATTTGGACAGTGGGTCCTTCTACCTTAACTCCTAACAAGGTTAGAATATTTTAACAAGGATTCAAAGTCTCCTAACATCCACCAATATGTATTGAATGTATTGCATAGAATCCTAACATAGTCCATTCTCTCACAAGGAATTTTCATATTAGTACATCTTTTGTGGGTATCATCCCCACCGGGGTTTACTCTCTAATCAATAGGTCCCTAGTTAACATATCTTGTGTCATTGTGTATGTTTACCTTCCTATGGTTATTTTTTTTTATGTTGGTTACATATTTGAGATCTAATAATGTTATTAAAATTCTCTTTTATCTAATAATTGATTCACCCCCCCTCTCATTTATCTTGGTGGACTTTACTTTCAAAAAATTTCCACTTAGCCATTCGGGCTCTTCTATCCTAGGAAAATAAAGGGGTCGTCCAAACCCAATCTCTATTTGTGTGGGATAGAGGATGAAGTAAGTGACCTAGATGTCATTCTTCTATCCATCATACTTAACACTCTGATCATAGACTTGCACTCTTCAAGACCAATCCGGTCTAGGGTAGCTTGCTAGAATTTTACAATCTACCCAAGGTTGTGCCAAGGTTCTTAACAAGGTTACAAAATAAGATCTGCACCCTTCCTTGGATTTTGGGCTTATGGCTAGATGCAGACCATCGAGAGTAATTTTAAGTTCTATACCCCCTCTCAACTTTCGAGCATCCACCTGGGTATAGATACCTTCCTGAGAATCATTATTTTCTTAGTTTATTAAATTTAGAAGCTTGCATCTTGACTTGACTATTAACATGAAACCACTTTAATTATGTTCAAGGCACCTGTACACTGAAGGTATCCCTCACCTACTAGGCTTCCTACATACCTTTATCCATGAGATCAAGGCCCTTGAATCCTCTCACACTAACATAGTATGTAGTTATGGTTTCTACTAAGTTTTGGTGTAATTATTGTGGAAACAAACCCTTTTGGGGCTTTACCTATCCCAAACAATTCTTCGCCCTCATACACCCACTTAGGAAAATTAGGTAGAAATTCTTGAGTTATAACATCAATAGTACTTGATTCAAAGTTAAAGTTTAACCATGTATAAAATTTACCTATGTGCATGTATCCTATTTCCTCACCTTTAATGCTATTATGGCTGGTTATCTCAAAGTTGTTCTAAGTTTGTTCCTCTTTTCATATAATTTTATCCATGTTAGATAATTAAGAGGGGGGGTGAATCAGTTAGTTCCAGTTATCCTATAGTCCCAAATCTCCCAAATGTATATATTCAAACTTTTCAAGCAAATTATCAACTTGGAAAGCTATCAACAATAACTTTCTCTTCATCTACTGATTGACAATCAATTCAATACTGTGTTTACCGATCTGGCTAAATATAAAATGTGTAAAATAAAATAAAAATCCAATCACATCAAATACACATAACACATATTTTTAACGTGGAAACCCTATTAGGGGAAAAACCACCTAGGACTGGTAAGCCAAAATAATTCACTCTTCTAAAGTGAGCTTGGTTAGCAGCCAACCCTATGAATGGTTACAAAAAACAATGTGAGGTGTGACCTAGTTAGAGGATTTACCAGTAATAGTTCTTCCTTGACCAACATTCACTATGGGGTCAACAAGAAAACCAAAAAAATTCCTTGAATGTCATATTGAAATACAAAAAGACTGTTAAGTCCACTCAGTTAAGATATTTTTATATAACAATGGTTAAACTGATACATTAGTGATCTGATTCAAATACAAATAAGATTGCAAATTTTCAGATCTATTCTAAGCTCAATATACCTCCTTTGATCAATATTCACTTCAATCCTTCATATCCTCTAGCTTGTTCAACTTGGTGAATAATACCCTAACACTCGGTAATGCATATAGTTGTGCTCAGTTCTATTTGTAACCAATTTGATCATTGGTGCATGAAAATAGTCATGTCATGTGAATTCTCCTATAGTGTTAGTAAGCTCCATACTCAATAAAGAGATTCATGTCTCTTTAAATAGACTTCATAAACCATTTTCTTATCATCCGTTAGATTTTTCCTCTTAATCTCCATTGTTCCTTTTGCCACTTCAAGCTTCCTCAATAGATGTGTCCATAACACATTTCATCCTTCTCCATTTGATCAATCTTGAATTTTGTGAGTCATTAGATCATCATAACAAACTTTATATTTTACCTCAGAATCATAAGCAGTTGTCCAAATCATTAATTTAGTCAACTGTTATAAAGTTTATTTGTTTCTCTCACTCAGTTAATACAAAATGTGTCAGTGATAACTAACTCAATTATTACTATTACTCAGTATACACTACACTAGCTCAGTGTATACTAAAATCTTAAATTATCGACCACATAAACCTATTCAATTTTGATCTTCAATACATAACAAATTTATGTAATACAATCAAGTTAAAAATATGATACCATAGACTCATCAATAAGTTACCCAATTTATACCTTAGTCATATCTTCCACATCCATCTCATCTTCATGTAGATATCTCGTTCCTTTATCATTTTCTTCTTGTTGTGATATTGCTATCAAGATTTAACTGTGTAGTTTTTGAGTCAAACTCATTGACCCATGTTTCATGAGTAGTGGTTCACATGAACCCATCTCTCATGAGAATGAATGGAACACTTAGAACTCATTGGATCTAGGTGATGCTCATAGAGGTGAAGCACTAGGACTTCTCGGGAGGTCACCCATCCCAATACTACTCCAGCTTGAGCTCGCTTAACTATAGAGTTTCCTCCATGGTTAAACCCACTCTACTTGCAACCCCATTTGCAAAACCTTCACCAAGTGTTGTGCCTTATGAACCACTCATTAGAAAGCCCCTTAAGCTCATCAATTGATAAGTAGGAGATATTTTCCACAGCAAGTCAAATTGTGATATTGCTATCAGGATTTAACTGTGTAGTTTTTGAGTCAAACTCATTGACCCATGTTTCATGAGTAGTGGTTCACATGAACCCATATCTCATGAGAATGAATGGAACACTTAGAACTCATTGGATCTAGGTGATGCTCATAGAGGTGAAGCACCAATACTTTCTGGGAGGTCACCCATCCCAATACTACTCCAGCTTGAGCATGCTTAACTACAGAGTTTCCTCCATGGTTAAACCCACTCTGCTTGCAACCCCATTTGAAAAACCTTCACCAAGTGTTGTGCCTTATGAACCACTCATTAGAAAGCCCCTTAAGCTCATCAATTGATAAGTAGGAGATATTTTCCATAGCAGGTTGCTATCAAGATTTAACTGTGTAGTTTTTGAGTCAAACTCATTGACCCATGTTTCATGAGTGGTGGTTCACATGAACCCATCTCTCATGAGAATGAATGGAACACTTAGAACTCATTGGATCTAAGTGATGCTCATAGAGGTGAAGCACCGGGACTTCCTGGGAGGTCACCCATCCTAGTACTACTCCAGCTTGAGCACGTTTAACTATAGAGTTTCCCCCATGGTTAAACCCACTCTACTTGCAACCCCCTTTGCAAACTATTATGATAAGTAACTATGTTTCATGAGTAGTGGTTCACATGAACCCATCTCTCATGAGAATGAATGGAACACTTAGAACTCATTGGATCTAGGTGATGCTTGTAGAGGTGAAGCACCAAGACTTCTCGGGAGGTCACCCATCCCAGTACTACTCTAGCTTGAGTGCGCTTAACTACGGAGTTTCCTCCATGGTTAAACCCACTCTGCTTGTAACCCCATTTGCAAACTATTATGCTAAGTAACTATTATGATAAGTACAGTCAAAACTAGTTGACATCAATGACAATACATTGACTGATTTAATTGCCTTACATATTAATTTAGTAGCTCGATTATTTGTAATCACTGTCTTTCACTTGTCCATTGAGTTCATCAAGATATTCAATCAGTTTTAGCTTATCAATCTCTCCCTTTGGCATTGATGACAAAACAAATATGAAATATGCCATAGAGTACCAAACATCTATACTATAACTCTATAGATAAATGTGGTAGCTCGGTAAGCTCTCCCTAGATTGTATATTTTATATGTTTTATTACTACACATTTCATGCAGACTCTCCCCGTGGATTTGATCTTCTTTTTTTCTCTCCCACTGGATAGATATTTCATTGATTCTTTCTCTCCCTTTGACAAAAATTCCAAAAAGAATAAACAAATCTTGTAGTAGCCAAAATATTATCTTTGGTGTTTGGTTCAGATCAAGTACCTTCAAGTACCCATATATAGTGTTCTCTATTCCATCTTTTCACAATCTTTAGGAAACCTAAAGTGTGAACAATATGCATCAACACCATTTGATTTTATGATAAAGTATAGGTTGATGCAACCTCTTAATCACCTTAGTGACTAATAAATAGGGGATGGACCCCTAGCCTAGACCTCAAGTACTCAAATACATCCTTTAGTAAGGGTTTGATAAATATTTATGCAAGTTATTCTTTTGATTTCACAAACTCTAGTTTCATTTGATTTTCTTGTACTTGTTCCCTAAGTAGCAATACTTAATAAATATGTTCTTTGTCTTTTCATGCATCAATGGATTCTTAGAAATGTTTATAGGACTTGTGTTGTCACAATATATTATCATTGGATCAATGATCACTTCATTTATTCCTTCCAAAAGTTATTTTATCCATGCAATGTTTGAACAATTAGTAGCAACAACAACATATTATACTTTGAAACTAGACTAAAAAATACATGCATATTTCTTACTTATCAAAGTAACTAATCTTTCTCCCAAAATGAATGCTCCACCGGTAGTGCTCTTCCGATCATCAATATTTCCAGCCCAATCTATATTGGTGTAAACTTGTAGTTGAAAATTGCCCTCTTTCTTGTACCATAAACTATAATTCTTTGTGTTTTTCAAGTATCTCAAAATCCTCTTAACAAAAGTCATATGTGATTCCTTAGGATTAGCAGAAAATCTTGCTAAAATCCTAACAACATATGCAATATCCGGTCTACTATGCACAACATACATCAATTTTCCAATCATTGATCTATATAGTGTTTAATTTAACTTGGTTGATTGATCATCCTTTGTCAATTTTCATCCTATGACCATCAGTGTACCTACCAATTTTGAATCTTCCATTGCAAAGGTCTTCAACACTTCTTTGATGTACTTTGATTTTGTTATGAATATTCATTCATTTTTTTATATAATTTGCAAACCAAGAAAGAATTTAATCTCTCCAAACATTGTCATTTCAAATTATTTTCTCATTTCATTAGCAAATGATTTGCATAGATCATCATGTCCTCCAAATATGATATTATCAAACAAAAAATTTAGTAATAAGAATCTTGTCATTAGTTTTTCCTTTCAAATATACATTGCTATTGTCACTTGTTCTAACAAAGCCAATACTAATAAGATATGAATGGAGTGTTTCATACCATGCTCTCAGTACTTATTTCAGTCAATACAGTGCTTTCTGCAACTTACTGAATAGATGTAAAATAGATTCACCTCTATTCAAATGTAAAGGGGGAAATATGAGATCTATTCTCAAACCCAAATTCCCCAAGAAAGAGATCCGATTTCATCAACCTAGAGGTTAATACACAATCAAATCAATTTATGGCTAATATGTAAAAGAAAGTAAATCTAATATTTCCCTTTTTGTGGATTGATATTATGCTTGGAATATAGAATAATTGAAATACAAGTACTAACCTCAAATTAGGGTAGATCTGGAAAATGTTGAATTCTGGTGTCTGTGTGTACTTTTTGGAAAATCTAAAACCTATCCTAGTCTGGAAATGTCGAGATAGAGAAAACCCAGAAATCTTTCCTCAAGATGACTCAGCTCAGGTTTGACCCTCATAAAAGGTCAAATACCACATTCTTTATTTGAAGTCTGATTTGAATTCTGTTCGCAAATCCCAGAAGATGGCCAAAAAGGGTATCCAAATTCACTCTTAGATCTGAAACTCTGTACCTGTACCTACAAGAAAATGGGGGGTTTTTGTTGTATGTGGGGTTTGCCTTGGTCAAACCCCAGTTTAGGAATTAACCTTGAATTGAAATATATTGTGCATAAACAAAGTAATTGAAACAAATCACCTCGCTTATGTTGAAGTCCTTGTAGAGGATTTGAATCCTCAAATCCACAAGTAGGAATGCTTTAATGAATGTAGGATGTCTCCAATCAATGGTATTTGATCTTCAACACCAATCTTGATTTGATCTTTGCATATGAGAAGGCTTGAATGAATGGAGAAGGATGGATCTTCAAGGGGGATCCAAAGAGATTGAATCCTTCAATAGCTAACAATGGAACTCCTTGATGGATGAATGCTTGAACACTTGAATGCTTGAAGACTTGCCTAAACTTGAGAGCTCTAGATGCTTGATTGCAAAACTTGATGATGAGATATGAAAACTTGATGTTGGCTTGCTTGGATGAGATGTGGAAATGAGAGAGGAAGGCCTCCTTTTATAGTGATCTAGGGCACACTCCTTTAGATGGGCCACCTTGGAGAATTAAATCCAAATTAGGTCCTCACCTTTAGAAAATATACCTAGATTAAATGCAATTAAAACTTGAAATGGCTGACCCAAAGGTGGGAAAATAAATTTCTCGAAAGCCCGAAGTCCAGAAATTAAAGATTTTGAAATTTTGGAGAAAGGGGTCAAAGTCGAGATTGACCTTGACCTAGTCAGGGTTGAGCTTGACGTTGACCTAGTTAGGGTCGACCTAAGACCTTGAACTAGTCAAGATCAACCTAAGACATTGACCTTTTTCCCAAGTTGATTCAAAACTAAATCAGGAGGTCCTAGGGATGCCCAGAAACCTAGAAATGATGCTAGAATAGGATAGAATGTCAGGAATAGACATAAAATCCTATGATTAATAAAATGAAGGCCAGGAGGATCTATTTCTAAATCCTACCTAGAAAATAGAGCCATGGAAGAGGGAAATTCAAGAGAATCCTTAAGATCCCAACCCTAATTTCACTTAGAATAAAGAAATCAAGTGTAGGGTAGAAGTGGAAAACGGGGAGAAAAGCCAAATACATGCAAATAACTAATCAAGGTGCTTAACATGACCCCAAACACTTACTCAAAGGGCTAAACACTCTTATCATGAAAGTGCTTCCATTTTAAGATGATACATTAAGCCCCCACTTTAGCAAGAGTATGGACTTGATGCAAACTCTTGGTAAAGGAGATCAGAATAAAAATATAATCTTATCATAATCCAAAGGACAAAGAGAACCTTAAGCCCCCAAGGAATCAAGTCTTCATTGACTCCTAGATCATAATAAGAGAGATATCTCTAGAGAGAGAAAGAAGGTGTGATTACCTTGTCCAATGAGAAATTATGTCCCATTGTGAACCACAAAGGAAAATGGTGCAACTGGAAAGATGGAATTGAACCGCCTAGTGAATGTGGCTACTCACTAGTCAACCCATCAAGGATTTATCCTTAGGAATATTCTATTCTATAAGAATAAAACCAAAAATAAAAAGACAAAAGAGATCCAGTCTTAAGGACACTTTTGACCTTAAGGGATCACAATATATGTGTATTTGAAATTGGAGGGATCAAGAGATCCTAAAATATAAATCTGTGCTTTAAGGATTAGTTACTAATCCAAAAAGGGAAAAGAAGTATCTTGAACAATATGTACATATTTGAAAAGTGCGTGTGTGAAACAGGTAAGAAGAGCATATGCCCCCATGTTAAAGTCATTGTTGACACTTTAACATGAGCAATGGCTTTAACGAAAACATAAACAACTCCACTAATTATGTTTCCATGTTGAGATGCCCCCAGATGAAGACAAATCAAGGGAAATATCATAGAAACATACAGAGAACATGGAAGGGATCTACCTACCATGGGGTCAGTATGATCATAAGATAATATATATATGATATTATTGCAAATGAATTGACATCATTCCCAAAAGAAAGTAGAACTACAATCACAAAGGAGGAAAGATCACATAAGATATATGAAGGAGAATCTTTTCAGACCATGACATGGAGACCAAAAAGAATTAGTGCTACCATATCTCGAATCCAAGCAGATTACACAAGGAAACATTTATGAACAATAGCATAGTTACAACATAACATTGAACAACGCATAGAAGAATAGAGATACATATAGAGGAATTTGAACAATAGTTTTGATTCCTTTATTACCTTGTACCAATGAAGTAACAAGGATCGTATAAAAGAATCTAACAACATTTAGCAATCACATTATGGGAGAAGCATAGTACAATAGGCAAACACACAAAAAAGCTACCATGAAGGACAAGTCGATCAAGTGTACCACCTACTCTCCCCATCTCATTGTATATCATTTAGGGTAGGTGGGTAACTCACAAGAGGGACTATATCCAACACAGTAGGAATGATAGCCAGTTCCAAACAAGGATCCTCTTGAGAATCACTATGTTTGACACTAGGTGTAAGAGTCAATTGTGATGAAAGAATATTAGGTAAATTAATGTCAATGTCAATAGTCTCATATTCATCATTAACATTATCAGTATCATCAAGAGTATCTTCTTCATCCAAATTAATCAAAATAGGATCTAAGATATGAATAGAATCATCATAATCATGCATGTGAACATAATTATTAGTAATAAAATCCTCTAATACATTATGCATAGGTTTATTTGAAGAAGGTAGAGATATTTTAGCTTTAGCATGAGCATGACACTTTTTACGACATTCATTAGTAGATCGGTTATGTTTTGATTTATTTGAAATAGGTTGAGAACTAGGAGGAACAATCACATGATCCTTCATAGGTTCTTTAGGAAGATCAATAGGATTATTATCCATAGGAGAAACAATCACAAGATCTTTGATAGGTTTAGTAGGAGGAACTTGATTAACAGAACTAGAAGCCATAGTTAAAGGAGGTATGGAAGGTGTAGGTAAAAGACCATGATTAAGATCCATCGGAGTATGCTTAATTGAAGAATCTTACAATATTTATAAGCTTGATATGATCGAAAAAGATTATCAGGGCGAGGAGGACATGAATTAGGTAGTGAAGGCCAAAAGAAATCTAGAGCAGTACAATCTCTAGGCCTGGAAGGTTGATATAGACTATGATTAATCATCTTCACTTCACCATCATGAATGAACTTAAGAAACTTATGGATAGGTGAAGCAACAACATGCATGGCAGTCAACCAAGGCAAACCTAGCTTAACTTGAAATTGATTAGAAGTAGGAACCACTATGAAGGTAGTGTTCACAAGTTTTCTAAAAAGTTCAACCGGTAAAGTAATAGAACCAAATGAGGGATAAAGAAAACCATTACAAGTTTGAATCCACACATCCAATGTATCATAGAAGTCGCGTTGTAAAATTTTCATAAAAAGATTTTCTTTAGTGATAACATTGACTAAGGAGGTAGGATCAACAAGATAACCATGAGTAGGTATCTGAGTAACCTTAGCAGCAATGTAAAGGGGACCATCAGGAGCCTTAATAATTTTAGAGTCATCAAAGGTAATCAAAAGTTCCCGAGGTCTTTTATTCTTAAATTGTTGTCGAGGTTTAGGTTGAGTTTTCATTTTAGGTTTAGGTTTAACTTGAGGTTGAGATTGAATTTGAGATGAAGGTTGAGGTTGAAGTTGAGGTTGAGGTTGAGGTGAAGATATAGACTTATCAATATGCTCCACTTGATTAACAACATGATTGAGATCATCCATCTTTGAATCATACACAATGTCCATAGAAAATGGTTGAGCAATAGTATTAGTATCATGCGTAGGTAAAGGGTTCATATAGATTTAAAAGTTCTGAATAGGAGGAGAGATAGATGAATTCCCACTACTATCCAGATTGTCAATAGATAAAACCTTAGAATCAATGAGATCTTGAACCTTATGTTTTAAAGAATAACATCGCTCAGTATCATGACCATTTTGACAATGATATTGACAAAAAGAATTTTGACCAAAAGATTTAGATGCAATCGTAGTAGGTAAAAGAGGTTGAATAGGAGGTAAAGTAATCATATTAGTAGCTAACAACCTATTCATAATAGCGTGCAAAGTTTCAACAAGAGGAGTAAACGTAGGATTTAATCAAAAAGTAGTGGATGCAGAAGTGGCATTATGCGATGCAACAACAACCTGATCAGCAACTACATTCACTTGTTTGTGTATCTTGACATAATTGTTGAATTTTTGAAACTTGTTTAGATTAGGAGCAGTATCACTCTTATCAACTGGAACAAGAGCCATTGGAGTGTTGATCTCAAATTGACTCACTTGTAATTGATAATGATGAAGTGTTGCACAAAGTTGTTGAAAAGAGGTAAATTCAGTAAGCAAAATCTTATCTCTAATATCCTTTTGCAAATTTGAAATAAACATACATTGAATATCTATATTAGGAACAGGATAGGAAATCTGAGCATGCAAATGCTTAAATCTACCAATAAATCCAGTCAACTTTTCTTTAGCACTTTGTTTACAATGCATTAAATCAGTCAAAGACACTTGTGGGCCAATATTGTTTTGAAATTGTTGAATAAAGGCATTAGCAAGTTGTGCAAATGAATCACTTGAATAAGGAGGCAAGGAACAATACCATTGTAAGGCCTTATCATGAAAGGTTCTAGCAAACAGTTTGGCTAAAATCCTATGGTCATGAGAATAATCACTACAAAGGATTTGGAATGTTTTAACATGATGAACATGATCTCCTTTTCCATTATAATTCTAAGGATGAGGCATCTCACCTTGTTGAGGAATAGGAGTATGAATAATATCTTGGGACAAAGGACTTCCCATGTCACATGTAGGAATACTAAACTTATTTTGAGTTAAGGAAGCAAGTTGTTGTTGTAAGGAGGATACAGTTTGAGCCAAAATGATGATTGTTAAATCATTAGAGGAAATAGGAGGAGTATCAACATTAGACACACTAGGTAAAGTGTAAGAAGCTGTAGGAATAGAAGACACAACTGGAGGAACACTAGGAACTACAATTGGAAGCAAAGTGGAATAAGTGAAAGGAACATTATGATATGAAGGTTGTGATGTAGGAAGGGACACATGAGGAATACTCATAGGAATAGAGGGAACCGTCATAGTCACCAAAGAAGGAGTATAGATAGGAATACTAGGTAAAGGATTAGAAGAAGGTTCAACACTAGTGATAGGAGGAGTGAAACCTAAATCTTGAACCTCTTGAGCTAAAGGTTTAACATTGGAATGCACAAGATGAGTAATACCATGCAAGAGGTTAACACCTTGATCACTATCATGGAGAACTTTCTTAAGAGCCTCTATAGCTTGAATGGAATCTTGACTATGGTTTTCTTGAAGAAGCCAATTACCCATTTTATCAAGTTTAGTGGAAATTTTTTGGACTTGTTCAGGAGAAAACCTTAAAGCATCATCCTAAACATGAGATGAGTGAGAAGAGTTTTGCTCCATAGTAGGATTAGAATCATGAAGAATCAAGTTATCATCAGGGATCCTGAGGAAAGGATAAGATTCAGGCTCAAAGGCACCCATGAGTCTACAACTTCTTTTAACCAGAATGCTATAAGTAGGACTAGTGGTAGTAAAGCTCATAAACCAATATAATGTAAATGAACTAAACTAAGAACACATAAATCATGAATATGAAATCTAATTAGCATGCAAGATCAATCACAAAAGATAAATCTAATACTAACAAGATAAAAGGAACACACAAGATAAGACAAAGGGAAATCTAACACCAAAATGAATAGATGTAAAATGGATTCACCTCTATTCAAATGTAAAGGGTGAAATATGAGATCTATTCTCAAACCCAAATTCCCCAAGAAAGAGATCTGATTTGATCAACCTAGAGGTTAATACACAATTGAATCAATTTATGGTTACTATGGAAAAGAAAGTAAATCCAATATTTCCCTTTTTGTGGATTGATATTATGCTTGGAATATAGAATAATTGAAATACAAGTACTAACCTCAAATTAGGGTAGATTTGGAAAATGTTGAATTTTGGTGTTTGTGTGTACTTTTTGGAAAATCTAAAACCTATCATAAACTGGAAATGTCGAGACAGAGAAAACCTAGAAATATTTCCTCAAGATGACTCAGCTCAGGTTTGACCCTCATAAAAGGTCAAATACCACATTCTTTATTTGAAGTCCGATTCAAATTTTGTTCGCAGATCCTGGAAGATGGCCGAAAAGGGTATCCAAATTCACTCTCAAATCTAAAAATCTATACCTATACCTACAAGAAAATGGGGGGTTTTTGTTGTATTATGGGTTTGCCTTGGTCAAACCCCAATATAGGAATTAACCTTGAATTGAAATATATTGTGCATAAACAAAGTAATTGAAACAAATCACCTCGCTTATGTTGAAGTCCTTGTAGAGGATTTGAATCCTCAAATCCACAAGTAGGAATGCTTTAATGAATGTAGGATGTCTCCAATCAATGGTATTTTATCTTCAACACCAATCTTGATTTGATCTTTGCATATGAGAAGGCTTGAATGAATGGAGAAGGATGGATCTTCAAGGGGGCTCCAAAGAGATTGAATCCTTCAATAGCTAACAATGGAACTCCTTTATGGATGAATGCTTAAACACTTGAATGCTTGAAGACTTGCCTGCACTTGAGAGCTCTAGATGCTTGATTGCAAAACTTGATGATGAGATATGAAAACTTGATGTTGGCTTGCTTGGATGAGATGTGAAAATGAGAGAGGAAGGCCTCCTTTTATAGTGATCTAGGGCACACTCCTCTAGATGGGCCACCTTGGAGAATTAAATCCCAATTAGGTCCTCACCTTTAGAAAATATACCTAGATTAAATGCAATTAAAGGATTTACCATCCTGAAACCCAAAATGGCTGACCTAGAGGCGAGAAAATAAATTTCCCAAAAGCCCGAAGCCTGAAAATTAAAGATTTTGAAATTTTGGAGAAAGGGGTCAAAGTTGAGATTGACCCTAACCTATTCAAAGTTGAGCTTGACCTTGACCTAGTTAGGGTCAACCTAAGACATTGACCTTTTTCCCAAGTTGACTCAAAACTAAATCAGGAGGTCCCAGGGATGCCCAGAAACCTAGAAATGATGCCATAATAGGACAAAATGTTAGGAATAGACATAAAATCCTATGATTACTAAAATGAAGGCTAGGAAGATCTATTTTTAAATCCTAGCTAGAAAATAGAGCCATGGAAGAGGGAAATTTAGGAGAATCCTTAAGATCCTAACCCTAATTTCACCTAGAATGAAGAAATCAAGTGTAGGGAAGAAGTGGAAAATGGAGAGAAAAGCCAAATACATGCAAAGACCCAATCAAGGTGCTTAACATGACCCCAAACCACTTACTCAAAGGGCTAAATTATCTTATCATGGAAATGCTTCCATTTTAAGATGATACACTTACATACCATGTTTTATCTGATTTGGATCAAAAAAACCTTCAGGTTGTTCAATGTAAACCTCTTCCTCTAGTATCCCATTTAAAAATGTAGATTTAACATCCATTTGATATACTTTGAATCCTTTGTAGGTAGCATATGCAAGTAATATTCTAACTCCTTCAAGTCTAGCAACTGATGCAAAAGTCTCACCATAATCAATTCCTTTTTCTTGTGCATACCCTTTAAATACAAGTCTTTCTTTGTTCCTAGTGACTTGACCATTCTCATTCAACTTATTTCTGAATATCCATTTGGTTCCAATAATTTTTTTTCACTCAGTCTTGGTACCAATGTCCATGTTTTGTTCTTCAGTCTTTTCTCAATTTTCTCATTCATTGATTTAATCCATTCATCATTCTCAAGTGCATCACTAACATTTTTAGGTTAAAATTCACAAACTAAACATGTGTTTTGTCTAAACTTACTTCATGTCATCATGCTAGCTTGCTTGTCTCCAATAATCTAATTTTGTGGATGGTGTCTTCTCACAAATTTTTCTAACACTTGTTCTCTTCTTTGTTCATCATTCAGTGTAGGATCAATATCTTCCTTAGTATCCACTTCCTAATTCTCCATATCTATAAGATGATGCTTGGTATCTTTATCCTGTTGCTCAGTAGCTTCAACCTATATCTCAGGTAGAATGTCAGGTTTCTCAATGAATGTATATCTACCGTAGTCTTCTAGTTCCTTTTTTTCTTTCTTCATCATTTTTCTCAACAAACTCATCAACTCTCACATTTGCACTTTCAATCATTTTGTTAGAAACCTTATTCAAACATTTATGAGCTTTACTTTTAGTAGAATATTCCTTCATCCCCGTTAGAATTAAATTTTCCATTTCTATCATCTTTCAGAATGTAACATCTACTTCCAAATATTTTGAAATAACTTACATTAGGTGTGTACCCAAACCATAACTCATAAGGTGTCTTGTTTGAATCTTTCTTCAGTTGTAATCGGTTCAATGTGTATATAACAGTGCTAACAACTTCTTTCTAGTACATTTGTGCAATATCTTTCTCAATTATCAGTTTTCTAGCACAATCAACTATGGATCTATTCCTCCTTTTAGTAATTCCATTATGTCATGGTGTTCTCGGTGTAGAAACCTATCTTTTAATTCCAAGATCATTACAAACATTAGTGAACTCATAAAAAATAAACTCACCTCCTCTATCAGATCTTAAGCATTTTAACTATTTTCCACTTTCTTTTTACACTTTAGCTTTATAGCATTTAAATATCTTGAAGGCTTCAAATTTCTCTTTCAAAACATAACAACCATCATCCTAGAGTAGCCATCAACAAATAAAATAAAGTATCTGTCACCATAATAACTTTGAGTTCTCATAGGACCACATAAGTTGGTGTGAACCAACTCCAAAATAGATTTAGATCAATAGGTCTTGCTCTCGAAACTAGATTTTAACATTTTTCCCATTTGACATTATTTACACATGACATGGTCAAGTTTAGATAAGCTTGGTAAGCCTCTAACTTTTCTTTTCTTATTGATCTTAACAATGTTGTCAAAATTCACATGACATAAAATTTTATGCCACAACCACACATCTTCAGCTCTAGCCATTAAACAATAAGTTTCAACATTGTCAAGATATAACATATTACCTTTTGATTGTTCACTACTATTGCCAAACTTTCCAGTTTCATTATAGTTTTTCACCTTTCAATTTTCAAATGCAACTTAGTGACCTGAGTTATTCAGCTATACTACACTCAACAAACTATAGTTAATTCCCTTCACCCAATATGCATTCTCACATCTAATCTTATTGTTTAATAAGATACATCCGTTTCCTTTTACTAGACAAGGTGTATAATTCCCCATTTTAACAGGTCCTCCATTATAATGTTCAAGGTATTCAAATTTTTCTTCATCACTAGTCATATGATGAATACATCCACTATCAATAATCCATGTATTAGTCTTGCTAACTTTAGAAATAAATGTTATTTCAACATACGTTTCTTCTTCTTCTTAATATTATTTCAAAGCTATGAATACTACCTCAATATCTTCATTGGTGTTGGTGTCAGTGTCATCATCATATTCAACAAGGTAACATGCTTTCTTGCCTTTGTCTTTGCAGTCTCAGTTACTTCTATCATACTGTCGGTTGCCTCTTCGATCTTGGTTATCTCTTCTACCAAAGTTTCTATCTCTAGATGGTTCATTATCTTTTTCATCATCCTTTCAGTTAGGAAACCTAGCTACAATGTGACCGATCTCTTTTGAAACATACCAAAGATAATTTCCCTTTGTATCTTCCTTTAAATTTTTGAAATCTCCTAGCCATTAGTGCTTCAAGTTCATCCTCATCACTGCCAATGTAACTTTCATTTCTTATTATGTGTTTACTACTTGATTTTATAATTTTCAAAGATGAAAAAAATGCAAACTCAACATTTGGTACAATACTGTTATCATAGTTATTCAACTCAAAAGTAGTCAATTTACCAATCATGCTATCAATTGTAAGAATGGTACTCGGTGCAGATCTCATTTCATGAATTGCAAAGATTCTAATAACATAGATTGGCAAGGTTATAAGAATTATACTCACAATAGTATCTTCATCAATAACACCTCTTGCTCCTCAGATAGAATTGATATTCTCCTCGATTCAATTATTATACTGTGAAATGTTCTCTCCTTTCATTTTCATGTCATCAAACTTTCCTCTAAGAATTTCAACTCTTGCTCTCATCACATTTTCATCTCCTCCGTGAGCTAGTGTAAGTTTGTCCCACATTTATTTGGCACATTTACATGTCTTAATATCTTCAAATTCAACATTTGATGAAGGGTGCTCCCCTTAATACCACAAACACATAACATAAATAGAGAAACAAAAACAATTTGCAAGAACAGAAAATGGGCTTCTTATTATCTCCACAAATGTGGAATTACAAATTTTAGAATTACAATATGCAAAGCCACATGGGTGTTCCATTACAATATTCTATAGGACAATGCCTTGAATCATTACCCAGATCTACCTAGAACAGCCCTAGACAACACTACGGGCCTTCTTTATATAGGCAATTTCCACCACCCGAGAAGATTCCAGAAATTTAGCCCTTAGGGTTGACCAAACTTAGAATTATTTTATTTTTTCATTTTATTACATCATAGTCAGCTCAAAATAACTTTTGAAACCCAAATAGAAATTTTGAAGGAAAATTATTTTCCACCATTTCAGGTGGCCCAACTTTTGGAGACCATAAGTCATCACCAGTTGACTTGATTGACTATTATGACCCCAATTTGAAAAGGGCACGAGGAGCTCTACAGTGCCTAACTCACGCAAGCTCTAACCAGCTGAAGTTTTGACCTCATCTGGGGCCTCTAAAGCCTTCAAAATTGAGTTCAAAGTTTTTGTACCTTGCTACCAATACCAAAAATCTTCAATATTTTCAAAACAAAACCTGATCTAGCCATGAAAATTTATTGGCAGGCTGTTCTGACTAAGATGAACCTCCACATGTGAAATCAGAACATTCTGAGATCGTATGACCAACTTACTAAAAATAGAAAGTTTCCATAAATAGCAGCTCTGCACAAGATAACCCTTATTGAAAAGAAATCAAAAATATTTTTGGGTGATGCAAGATTGCTCTTACACCCAGGATGCTCTTGCATCAGACACCCAAGGTAATTTGAGAAGTGACCCCATCACATCTCAGGTGTGAAGAGGAAAACCAAGATAGTTAACCTCCTCCCTTGTCAACCATGATAAATCTTCAATAGGTCATCCTTTCCACTTGACTAGATATTCTTCATATGTCCTATTCCTTGTGATTCTACCAACATGACTATCTAGTATATCCTCAATTTCCTTGGTATCTAAACTAGTTGCTGGAATACTCCACTGTGCTCCTATGATGTCATCTTCAACACCTCCCTCATGATACTCTATCAGATCTGAAATGTTAAACACTAGTGAAATATTCAACTCAGTAGGAAATTCTACCTCATATGCATTTCTTGAATCATGCTTCTTCAATATTTTACATGGCCCAAACTTCTTCATTTTTAGCTTGTTGTATGTACCAACTAGAAGTCACTCCTTCCGCAAATGAACCATGACTTCATCTCCAACCTAAAATTCCTTATGCCTCTTTTTCTCATCTACCTTAGCCTTATACTACACATTTATCTTAGTAATGTGCTTCCTCACCTCCTCATAGATGTTCTTCAAATGTTCTGCAAAATCCTCAGCTTTAGCACTACTTATCTCTCCTTTATCTATCTTCTTCAACTAAGATGCATTTCTTGGACTATTTCCATATACAATCTAGAATGGTGATTTACCAGTGCTCCTATTAACATAATTATTGTATGCAAATTTTGTCTCTGGTAAAATCAAATCCCATCCTATTGGCTTGTCTCCAACCAAACATCTCAACAAATTCCCCAAACTCCTATTCACCACCTCTGTCTATCCATCAGTCTGTGGATGATATGATGAATTGAACTTCAAATCTATCTTCAACTTCTTCCATAATGTACGCCAAAAATATCCAACAAACTTAGTGTCTCGATCTGAAACTATGGTCTTTGGCAAACCATGTAGCCTCACCACCTCTCTGAAAAATAATTTTGCTACATGAATATCATCATTAGTCTTCTTGTAGGGAATGAAATGTGCCATCTTCAAAAATTTGTCAACCACCAAAAAAATTGAATCATGTCCCCGCTGAGTCCTTGGTAAACCAAGAACAAAGTCCATACTGATATCCTCCCAAGGATTCTCTAGTATAGGTAATGGCTGAGACAACCCCGTATTCTGCTTTACTCCTTTTGCCATCTGACATACTCTACAACTCTGTACAAACTTCTTGACATCTTGCTACAACTATGGCCAATAATAATTCTCACTAACCAAAGCAAGGGTTTTATCATGACCAAAATGTCCAACCAATCCTCCATTATTATTCTCCTTGATGAAATTATCCCTTATAGAACTTCATGGAATGAACAATCGACTCCCTCTGAATAATATATCATCCTAAATGATGAAATCCAACCACTTCATTCTGTCTAGAGTAACAGGTTCTTTACAAGCTTTCCAAGCTTCTCCAAAATCAAGATCCTTTGGATACAAATTTTTGAGTTCCTTGAACCCAACCACCTCAATCTGCATTTCTATTAGCAATAGTTGCCTTCTGCTAAGTGCATCTACAACCCTGTTAGACTTTCCACTCCTTTGTTTCAAAATAAATGTATAACTCTACAAAAACAAACTCCTTAGGAAGCAGATAGTGTCTCCACTTATTCAATGCTTGAACTATAGCATAAAATTCCTGATCATAAACATAATATTTTCTTTTGGCATCATTTAACTTCTCACTGAAATAAGCAATAGGTTTACCTTATTGGCTCATAACAGCTCCTATTGCAGTACCACTAGCATCATAGTCTACTTGAAACACCTTATTAAAATCTGGAAGTGCTAAAACAAGCTATTCTATAACTTTCTATTTCAATAGTTTAAAACTCTTATCTGCCTCATTAGTCCACTTGAACTCTTTTCTATCCCCTCTCATTATTTTAGTCAAGGGTCCAGAAATACTACTAAATTTTTTGTAAAAGCTAGCCAAACCCTAAAAATATCTTACCTCAGTAGCACTCCTTGGAGTAGGCCATTCAAGGATAGTCTGCACTTTCTTTGGGTCCATTTTTAGACCTTCTACTGAAACCAAAAATCCCAAATACACTAACTCCTTCACAAAACTACACTTCTTCAAGTTAATCAATAGTTTCTCATCTCTTAACTTCTCAAACACCATATGAATATGCATCATATGCTCCTCCAATGTCTTACTAAAAATCAAAATATCATCTAGGTAAACAATGACAAACTTACCCAGAAATTCTTTTAGAACCTCGTTCATGAGCCACATAAAAGTGCTTGATGCATTGGTTAGCCCAAAAGGCATGACTAACCACTCATACAGTTCTTCCTTTGACTTGAAGGTAGTCTTCCATTCATCTCCTTCTTTGATCTAAATCTAGTGATATCCACTCTTCAGATCTATCTTTGAGAAATACACAGCTCCACTCAAACAGTCCATGATATCATCCATTTGTGGCAATGGAAACCTGTACTTGATTGTGATCTTGTTTATTGCTCTGGAATCTATACACATCCTCCATTCTCCATTCTTCTTTGGTGCTAATACAACTAATACAACACAGGGACTCAGACTCTCTCGAATCAACCCCTTCTGCAATAACTCATGTACTTGTCTATTCAGCTCTTCACTTTCTATCGATATCATTTTGTGTGCTACCTTATTTGGTAAACTAGCTCCTAGAATCAAATCCATTTGATGAATGATCTTCCTTACTGGTGATAATCCATTAGGAACATTATTGGATACAATATCCTAAAACTCATTCAACAAATCTACAACTTCTATAGGCACATCTTCTACTTCCTCTTTACCAACTTTTGGAATTAGAGCAAAACACACATGCTCATGTCTCATACCATCTAAGAATTCTCTTCCATCAGCAAAATTTATTCTTGCACTACCACATACCTTTTCTTCTATGTCATTCAATGGCTTTAGATTATGTCGCACTCCATCCTTTGTCAGAGAATAGGTATTCACATGACCATCATGTACAACACACCTATCAAATTTCTATGGTCTACCCAACAACATATGACATGCATCCATAGATATGATATCACACAGTACCTCATCATGATATCTGCTAATCTTAAACTTCACCAGGCATTGTTCATTGACCATGACCTTGTGGTAATCTTGCACCTAGGCAATCCAATATGGATGTGGGTGTTTCTATCTCTTGAGCTTCAACTTTGTTACCATCTCTTTTGACACCAAATTATCAGTTCTTCCACTATCAATAATCACATCACAACACTTACCCTTACACTTGCATCTAGTGTGAAATAGGATCCTCCTTTGATCAGGTTCATTCTCACCACTCACCAGGACTCTTTTGTTAATCAGTGTTTCTCCTCTTTCAGCATCTTCAAAATGTGATGATCTGACATCTTCATCATATGTGCAACTCTGGCTTGTCCTTCATTTCTCCTATCTATCCTTCCTTGGCATTGAGGACATTCAAATGCGCTATGACCTTCTCCATAGTGAAAACATGTTCCACGAGAGCCTCCTCTTCATGATCCTTGTCCTCTTCCTCTTCCTCTTTGATCTCTATTATTCTAATCATGGAAATGATTGGAATTATTTCCTCTTTGATTTTGACTACTATTGGCCTCATCCTTTTTTTTGGATCTTCATTTTGACCTCCATAAGACCATCCACTAGATCATCCACCACGACCTCTTCCATTTTGTCTACTCTCAAACTTCTTGTTTAGCTTTTCCTCTACTTTTAGAGAAAAATGGTATGCCTCTTCAACACTATTCATTCAAACTAGATTCAACTCCTCCTAAATGCTTGGCCTCAAACCATTAAGGTAATGGGCAACTTTCTCCTTATTAGCTTCTACATGGCCTACTTTGATGAGGATTCGATAGAACTCCTTCATATACTCCTAAATAGATCTTCCTACTTGCTTCAAACTTTGCATTTTCTTCTATAGGTCAAGCTCATAATCAACAGGAATGAACTGTCACTTCAATTTATCCACCATTTGATCCCATCTTGTCATTTTATCCTTTCCTCTTCTATTTCTCTCCAACTAAATCTCTTGCCACTAGATCTTTGCATGACCTTTCAGTCTGGCCTTCACAAACTTGACCCAATCAGGATCCTTGATATCTTCATACTCAAAATATTCTTCACATTCATTGATCCAATCGATCAACTCCTTTGGGTTAAGATTTCTAGAAAATGCAGGAACCTCAATCTTAGGTCTTTTCCTGATCTTGGAAATGTCTTGAAAAAGTATTTCTTCTTCTTGATTCAAAACTTCAACTTCCCCTTCCTGATCAAAATTTCCTTCTTTTTCGGCTTCATCCTCACTTTCATCTCTGGCATTAAGATTCATTCCTCTATGAATCTCTTCTTGCAATGCTCACACTTGTCTTTGGAAATCTCTAACCTTAGGTGTCCCAGCACCTACTCTTCTACCATGTTCCCTTCATGGAGACATTTTCATGTGTACCACTGAAACCCTAACCACAGTTTTGGTACAACCTACCTCACAGTCGATGATCTGTTTACACAAAACCCTAACCCATGGTCCTAGTGCAAACTACCTCATAGTCGGTGATCTGTTTACATACTTAGGAACTCTTGCTCTGATACCACTTGATGAAGGGTGCTCCCCTTAATACCACAAACACATAAAAAAACTAGAGAAATAATAACAATATGCAAGAACAAAAAATGGGCTTCTTATTATCTCCACAAATGTGGAATTAAAAATTTTAGAATTACAATATGCAAAGCCACATGGGAATTCCCTTACAATATTCTATAGGACAAAGCCTCAAATCATTACCCAGATCTACCAAGAACTATCCTAGACAACACTATGGGCCTTCTTTATATAGGCAATTTCCACCGCCCGAGAAGGTTCCAGAAATTTAGCCCTTAGGGCCAACCAAAATTAGAATTATTTTATTTTTTCATTTTATTACATCATAGTCGGCTCAAAATAACTTTTGAAACCTGAACAAAAATTTTGAAGGAAAATTATTTTCTGCCATTTCAGGTGGCCCAACTTCCGGAGACCATAAGTCATCACCAGTTGACCCAATTGACTATTATGACTCCAATTTAAAAAAGGGCACAAGGAGCTCTATAGTTCTTGACTCATGCAAGCTCCAATCAGCTGAAGTTTTGATCTTATCTGGGGCCTCTAAAGCTTTCAAAACTGAGTTCAAAGTTTTTGTACCCTGCTGCCAATACCGAAAATCTTCAATATCTTCAAAACTAGACCTGATCTAGCCATGAAACTTTAATGGTAGGCTAATATGACTGAGATGAACCTCCACATGTGAAATAAGAACATTCTGAGATTGTATGACCAACTTACTAAAAATAGAAAGTTTCCATAAATAGCAGCTTTGCACAAGATAGCCCTTATTGAAAAGAAACCAGAAATATTTTTGGGTGATACAAGATTGCTCTTACACCCAGGATGCTCTTGCATCAACATCAAATAAGGCAACATCAATCTCTATCATTTCCATGTTATGTTCATTTCTATCTCTCAATTGATTAACAGTCAAAGGTCCAGTCGGTTGAATGTAAGCATTGCTCAAGTAAAATACTATAGATTCTCCAATTCTAGATATGTACAACTTCATTCTACTTTGCCATGTCGAGAAGTTATCTTTGTTCAACTTTTACACCTCTCTCTTATACATCTTGTGATCTTTAGCTTAAGTCCTTTAAAATTTCCTTCCAAGCAACCAATATGCTCTGATACCAATTGTTTGATAACTACGAGGGGGGGGGGGGGGGTGAATCAGTTAGTTCTAGTTATCCTACAACCCCAAATCTCCTAGATGTATATATTCAAACTTTTCATACAAATTATCAAGTCAGTAAGCTATCAACAATAAATTTCTCTTCATCTATCAATTGACAGTCAATTCAATACTGTGTTTGCCGATCAAACTAAATATGAAATGTGTAAAGTAAAATAAAAATCCAATCACATAAAATACATATAACACAGATTTTTAATGTGGAAACCCTGTTAGGGGAAAAACCACCTGGGACCGGTAACCCAAAATAATTCACTTTTCTGAAGTGATCTCGATTAGGAGTGAACCCTATCAAAGGTTACAAAACAAACTATGAGGTGTGACCTATTTATAGGATTTATCACTAATAGCTCTCCCTTGAGCAACATTCCTTGAATGTCATATTGAAATACAAAAAGACTGTTAAGTTCACTTGGATAAGAGATTTTTCTGTAACAATGGTTAAAATGATATAGTAGTGATCTAATTCAAATACAACTAAGATTACATATTTTCATATCTATGCTAAGCTCAATATACCTCCTCTAATCAATATTCAATTCAATCCTTCATATTCTCCAACTTGTTCAACTTGGTGAATAATACCCTAATGCTCAGTAATGCCTCCAGTTCTGCTTGGTTCTGTCTGTAACTAGTTTGATTAGTGGTGCATGAAAACAGTCCTTTCATGCAAATTCTCTTGGAGTGTCAATAAGCTCCAGACTCAATAATGAATCTCATGTCTCTTTAAATAGACTTCATAAACCATTTTCTTATCATTTGTTAGATTTTTCCTCTTAATCTCCATTGTTTCTTTTGACGCTTCAAGCTTCCTCGACAGATGTGTCTATAACATGTTT
>BSBK01005428.1:0-85000 GCA_027943335.1 Chamaecyparis obtusa | reverse complement strand
CAAGCAACATCTGGTTCATTTGTTTGACTGGGGCATGTTTGGGAACAAATAGTCTCCATTTAAACTCAAGTCTCTGGAAGCACTTATATTTGTCAGTGGAGGCAATACAACCATTGGATCAGCAATAAATTTATGCTCACTAGAATTTCCATTTCTCTTCAATTGGGATACTCTTTCCAAAATTGCATCTACCCTTTTACCAATTTTGGAAATCAATGGGTTTATTTGTGGACCTCCAAGGTGTTGGTCACCTAAACGAGAACCTTGAGATGAATCAAGAACTTCTCTATGAAAAAGAATAGTACCTTGAGAAGCTCTCCACTTGTTAGATGAATTAAAACCTTAGATCATAGATGGCTTCCCTTTATTGTAAAATGAGGAGTGAGACTACCTTGCCGAAGGTGGCAATGAAATTACATTTGAGGGATAATGCCCAACATGAGTAACCTGGTTTGCCAAGTCCTGTAAATGCAAGGCCATTGATGAATAGGCATTTATAATAGAAATATTTGTGGTGCTAGAATGAAGTGTATGACCAAATTCTTTGTTTGGTAATGAACCAATTTGAGGCTTCATTTCACATTGCTCTGTGGATAATTCCACAACACTTGTTACTTCTCTATCTAAATTTTTTGTGTTAGTGTACATGTGCACTAAGGAGCTTCTATCACTACTTGAGCTACTATCAGATGGTGAGTACTCATCATCACCATGTGACATAGGCTCACATGCATATATTACTTCTTTCCTTTGTCGCTTTCCCTTTCCTAGCTCTTCCTCCTTATCTGTAGCTTCTATCATGGGTCTAAGAAGCTCTTCCCACTCTTTCCCATTAATATGCAAATATTTTTGTTTGTAATAGTATTTTCTACATATATTATGATATTGATTCGATTTGATGCACCTTTGCTATTTGATCCTTACTTCCCTTTCATTTCACTTTCTTCGCTCATTTTGCACGTCATAGGCCAGGATTTGACAACGAGTATGACTTTGGTACTATCGGCATTAATGATAAATTTTACCTTTTAGCTATTAAGTTGTTATAATTTTTCCTATATGATTCTTTTGTATATGAATTGTGGATATTCTCTAGGAAACTTTTCATTTTTTCCTATAGGATGCCTTTGTATATAAATTTTGGAGAATCTCTATTAAAGAGTAGATAAGGATGGCTAAGCTAAGTGCAGTGGAGAGGGAGAGGACTAAATTGAGAGAGCGGAGGTGGAGAGTGATAATGAACAAAATATTTTAGGGCTAGCATAAATATGGAAATTATAATCTTCCTCCCAGAGCAGGCATTAATGTTCTCTGTGCCTTAGTAGAGGAAGCCGACTGGATTGTTGAAGTTGAAAGTACTACATACAGAAATGCGGTATGTATTTTTGGCCTAAATTTTATTTTTCATTTCTTTTAGGTCTTTAAAGGCAGCCGGCTAAATCTTTGTATTAAATGTTAGGGAATGAATGAAAATAATATGATTCCGAGCATGAGCATGAGTCCTTATAGGGGCATAGTTGTGCCTTTTATAGGTGTCATAATCCCTAGCTATGCAGAAATGGAGGCTTTGAAGAATAGTTCACTAGAGGTAGTGAGAGAGAGAGAGGGATAGAGGGAGAGGGAGAGAGAGAGAGGGTGATGAGAGAGAGAGAGAGAGAGAGAGAGGGAGAGAGAGATTCCCCATGACCCCTATGGACACAATGAAACCCTCAAGTGTGTCTTAAGGGGTCCTACAACCCCTTCAAACATACTTGAGCATTTGAATGTGTCAAAAGGGGTCATGGGGACTTCCTAGGGGTCCTAGTATGCCTTATCATGCATTAGGACCCCTAGGAAGTCCCCATGACCCCTATGGACACATTGGAATATTCAAGTGTGTCTTAAGGGGTCCTACAACCCCTTCAAATACACTTGAGCATTCCAATGTGTCAAAAGGGGTCATGGGGACTTCCTAGGGGTCCTAGTACACCTTATCATGCGTTAGGACCCTTAGGAAGTCCCAATGACTCTTATGGACATATTTGAATGATCAAGTGTCTCTTAAGGGGTCCTATGACCCCTTTGGACACACTTGAGTGTTCAAATGTGTCAAAAGGGGTCATGGGGACTTCCTAGGTGTCCTAGTATGCCTTATCACACCTTAGGACCCTTAGGAAGTCTCCTTGAACCCTATGGACACATTGGAATTCTCAAGTGTGTCTTAAGAGATCCTATGACCCCTTTACATAAACTTGAGCATTCTAATGTGTTAAAAGGGGTCATGGGGACTTCCTAGGGGTCCTAGTATGCCTTATCATGTGTTAGGACCCCTAGGAAGTCCGCATGACCCCTATGGACACATTGGAACCCTCAAGTGTGTCTTAAGGGGTCCAACGACCCCTTCGAACACACTTGAGTGTTCAAAGGTGTCAAAAGGGGTAATGAAGACTTCCTAGGGGTCCTAGTATGCCTTATCACATGTTAGGACCCCAAGGAAGTCTGCATGACCCCTATGGACACATTAGAACCCTAAAGTCTATCTTAAGGGGTCCTACGACCCCTTTGGACATACTTGAGCATTCAAATGTGTCAAAAGGGGTCATGGAGACTTCCTAGTGGTCCTAGTATGCCTTATCACATGTTAGGACCTCTAGGAAGTCCCCATGACCCCTATGGACACATTGGAATGCTCAAGTGTATCTTAAGGGGTCCTATGACCCCTTCGAACACACTTGAGCATTCCAATGTGTTAAAAAGGGTAATAGGGACTTCCTAAGGGTCCTACTATGCCTTATCATGCGTTAGGATCCCTAGGAAGTCCCCATGACCCCTATGGACATATTGGAATGCTCAAGTGTGTCTTAAGGGGTCCTATGACCCCTTTGGACACACTTGAGCATTTGAATGTGTCAAAAGGGGTCATGGGGACTTCCTAGGGGTCCTAGTATGCCTTATCACATGTTAGGACCCCTAGGAAGTTTTCATGACCCCTATAGACACATTAGAATGCTTAAGTGTGTCTTAAGGGGTCCTACAAACCCTTCAGACACACTTGAGTGTTCAAATGTGTTAAAAGGGGTCATGGGGACTTTCTAGGGGTCCTAGTATGCCTTATCACATGTTAGGACCCCTAGGAAGTCCCTATGACCCCTATGGACATATTGGAATGCTCAAGTGTGTCTTAAGGGGTCTTATGACCCCTTCAAACACACTTGAGCATTCAAATGTGTCAAAAGGGGTCATGGGGACTTCCTTGGGGTCCTAGTATGCCTTATCATGTGTTAGGACCTTTAGGAAGTTCACATGACCCCTATGGACACATTGGAACCCTCAAGTGTGTCTTAAGGGGTCCTACAACCCCTTAGGAAACACTTGAGCATTCAAATATGTCAAAAGGGGTCATGGGGACTTGTATTGGTTGCACCGCATTAGAATGATGAGAGGTTAGATTATTGGTTAGCACATTGTTTACAAGGTAAACATAAGCTTGTACAACCGATGATAGATGGTGATGGGTTCACATATGATACTAGTTCAATTGTTGTTGTAGGAACATGGTTGCGAACATACATGATTAGAAAGAATGGAATTCCCGCATTTGAAGACTATGAGAAGCACAAAACTATTCTCATGTATTCACACCTTGTTATAGAAACAAATGTTAAGTTGTCAAAGCATCAAGGAAGACCAAAGACAAAAGAAATTTGGACTATTAATACTACTAATCATAAAGCACTATTGGAGACCCTAAAGCAAAGAGATGACCCTTTAGGAACACTTGACTATGTAATAAGTTAACTTAGTGCATTGTTTTCTAAGTTCGTTAAGCTTAATTTCACTAATTAATTTCACCTTTTTTATATTGTATTTTGAGTCAATAAACTTGGTTTTGTATGTGGATTGTAACTTGTGTAGGAGCACCTATGAAGACACCTACGGTCACCATGGATCCAATCAAAGATAGAAGGACAAAAGGATCCTTAATGGTTAATTGAGATCTTTTGAAGCCTATAATGGAAATTTGTAACAATCAATTTGATTTAAAAGTTAAATGTCCTAGAAGTCTTGATACAAACTTATGACCAAAATCACGTATGGGGAGCCAATAGGAAAAGACCTTGATGGAATATATGTGATATAAGAAGGTTTTCAAGGTTGCAAACTTGTGTCTGCTGTATGTAGAGCAGAGAATTACTAGTGGACTTCATTGGAACTGATCAAGAAAAGACAATTGCTGATAAATAGTTCAAAGATTGTGTATTTCTTCATATACACTTGTTGTGAACTAGCGAGTTTTGAAGGTGGATTTAATCTTCTTTGGGTAGTGAGCCTTGGGTAGTGAGCCCTCTTTTGTTCTTGACTCCTAACAGGGTCTGTCCTCTAACAAGGACTATGTACTGTAATGTTTCAATAAGCTCCTAATAGGGCTATATCTTCTAACAAGGATTACTATACTCTCAGTACATCATTAGTGGATGCGATGCCAACAAGGGATCTTACATGTCATTTACTTATGTCATTTGCATGGTTTAAATTCTTACATGTTTGATTGTTGTTTCTAATGCTTTAAGGATATTATTTTTAATCATTTCAAACAATCTATAGAAGTTAAACTTCAAACATAATAAGCTCCATGAACAAGGTATTCTAGAGTAAAGAAAAACAAATTTCCTAATATTTAGTCTTTGTTATTGGGTTTTGGGAGGGGTGGCAGAATATTAAAAATAATTAAATTTTAGTAGAGTGTTGACTGGATTAATCATGATTAGTTTCATAGTTCAAATTTCAAACATAACACTAATAGTCATTACAACAGAACTGGGTCAAGAAAAGAAGTGTGCATGCTTTCCCATTTGGGTCTTCTCTTGTTTCAAAATGAAAACCTAATTATTTCCACTGTAGACCATAAAAAACACAATGAAAACCTCGTATCTCAAACCTCATGAGAGGTATCAACAAACTATCAGGGGATATGAGATCGTGTTTTCGAGGTCTACAATAACCTCTCTCAATTTTGGGCGATTTGACTTCATTTGCATTTGGCAAGACGATCTCAGTCATTGCCAAAACTTGTAGTGAGGGTCAGTTGTGTTGGAAATATAGATGGAGTAACTAAGAGGGGGGGGGGGGTGAATCAGTTAACCACAAAAATATTACTATAGATCCCTTAGATGTCTTATTAAATCATTTACTACTATTACTTGGCAAGCATACAGAGAAATGCTGTAACTCGGTTATTGCAGTGACTGTTAATTATAACTGATCTTAAGCATTTATTAGTGATTAAAATGCATGCATAAAGAAAATAACATGAACACATGTGACACCAGATTTAACATGGAAACTCAATTTGGGAAAACCACCAATGTAACTAGTTACTATTTTTCACTCTTTTGAAGTGAGCCTTGTTAGGAGCCAACCCGGTAAAAGGTTACAAAACACACTGTTAGGTGTGACCTTGTTAGAGGATTTAATCACCCTATTAGGAGTGGCCTTGTAAGAGGTCTTTAAAACAATTTAATAGAACTGTCACCTTGTTAGAGGATTTACAAAATGGCTGTTAAATCAACTCTGTTAAGAGATTCTTAAATCACTGCCACAATGGTAAGAAAGTAATAATGAAATGACTTGAATAAGATGCAACTGAATTGTTGATTACATATCTTTGTTTTGCTTCACTAGATCCTTCCTAATCAAATATATCTTCACTACTCAAGGATATCTAGCCATCCTTCAAAATTCGCACACACCTTCCTTCAAAATGATCAATTCATTTGCATGTTCACTCATCCATCCATTCACATATCCATACACTAAATTCTCAAGTTGACCTTTTATATATACCATTCAGATTGTTAAGTCAGCTCATATACATGTTACAAACACAAATAATCATTACCTTAGTCGGCTGGAATAAATAAACTTTATTTCTCAAAATTAATAAAATCTTTCATTAGCCAACCTTGCTCGGTAAAAAATAATCCTGAAAAGATTTCCTTTATTGACCGAATGAAGCTTGGTTACCACTGGGAATTCTGCAACATCCTTTGGAGACCAAGTGAACTCGGTAAACACTAACTTTTCTTCGTTAACCATGGAAGCTTAGTTAACACTATTTTCTACCATATTTTCCTTTAACGCCTGAGTGATCTCAGCAAACACTAAAAATCACTTAGCTGAGCAACTGAACTCAGAAAACACAGAGTGATAATTGATATGACATTTGTGTGACATCAAGGACAACACACAATTAGACAATTGTATCCAACAATCTCCCTCTTTGGCATTGATGGCAACACAACATGTCATAGCACAATGAAATTTCAAAGAAAACATAGAGTAAGGAACATATCCTTAGCTTCATTCTGATTCTCATCTATGAGAACTCCCTCTATCAGTGTAAGCTCTTCCTATCTACAAACTTCTCTCTCTAGCTATAAACTCTCCCTCTTAGAGAAATTTCTTGAGATATGACAACAAACTCTCCCTCTTTGACAACACATGCCAAAGACAACACATACTAGGTGAATATCAATGTACCTTGAGTACTAATTCATATGCAATGATTCTTTGACTATGCTGCATCAACTGACTGATCTTCAACATGGTCTGGTTGATGCATCACTAAAACTTTATTTAGTGAACTTCAGATAGGGGAATGACCCCTAACTTACCTCTTAGATACAAAAATGCATCCTTAGGTAGTGGCTTGGTGAATATATCTGCAATCTTTTCTTTTGTATGAACATATTCCAATCTAATTTCCTTGTCCTGCACCAATTCTCTAACAAAGTGATATTTTATAGCAATGTGCTTGGTTTTGGAATGCATTACTGGATTCTTTGAAATATTTATTGCACTTGTATTATCACAAAACATAACAATTGGTTCTTTGATCTCAACCTTCATGCCTTCCAATAACTATTTAAACCAAACAATATTAGAGCAGTTTACTGCTGCAACAACATATTCTACTTCTACTATGGATTGGGATGTGCAATTTTTCTTTTTACTGGTCCAAGATACCAACCTCTTGCCAAGAAAGAATGCTCCACCACTTGTACTCTTTCTGTCATCAATGTTTCCTACCCAATTAGCATCAGTAAACACTTTTAAGTCCAAATTGCCTCCAAATTTATACCACAAGCCATAATCTTCAGTTCCTTTCAAGTATCTCAAGATTCTTTTGATTGCCATCATATGATTTTCTTTGGGTTTTGCTGAGAATCTTGCTACTATACCAACTGCTAAGGCAATATTAGGCCTTGTATGAACTACATACTGTAATTTTTAAATCATTGATCTATATAAGGTCTGATCTACTTCTTTTGAATCATCATCTTTGGTAAGCTTCAATCCAGTACACATGGGGGTACCAACTGGTTTTGAATCTTCCATACCAAACTTCTTAAGTATTTCCTTGATGTATTTAGACTGAGTAATGTAGATACCATTCTTGCTTTGTTGAATCTCAAGACCAACAAATAACTTTATTTGACCAAACATAAACATTTCAAATTCTTTGTTCATTTTCTCTAAAAATTCTTTGCACAAATCATCATTACCTGTAAACACAGTATCATCCACAAATATTTCTGCCAAAACAATTTTGTTATCTAGTCCTTCCTTGATGTACAAACTACTGTTATCATTAGCTCTTTTGAAACCAATCTGAATAAGATAGTTATGTAATCTTTCATACCATGCTCTAGGGGCTTGTTTTAGACCATACAAAGCTTTGTGTAACTTGCACACCATATTCCTTTGGTTTGGATCAATAAAACCTTCAGGTTGCTCAATGTAGACTTCTTCATCAAGAATACCATTGAGAAATGTAGATTTTACATCCATATGATAACCTTAAATCCTTTATGTGCTGCATATGCAAGTAGAGTTCTTAAACCTTCTAATCTTGCAATAGGAGCAAAATTCTCACCATAATCTATGCCCTCTTCTTGAGAATATCCTTTACACACCAATCTAGCTTTGTTTCTTGATACTTGACCATCTTCATTCAACTTATTCCTGAATACCCATTTTGTTCCAATTACATTTTTATCTTTAGGCCTAGGTACAAGAGTCCATGTTTTGTTCTTTTCTATTTGTTTTATTTCTTCATTCATAGCCTCAATCCAACTTTCATTTTCCAATGCATCTTTGACATTTCTAGGTTCAAAATCAGCAAGTAAACATGTACCTTTTAGTTTACTTCTTTTCATAGTACCTTCTGATTTGTTTCCAATAATCTAATATGGTGTATGATGCCTCCTGACATACTTGGCCAATACAGGTTCCTTGCCTCTTGAATGAGTTACATTGTCATCTTCAGGTTCTGGTTGCTTAGGCTCGGTAGATATTGGCTCGGTAGCTTCAGACTAAGACTCGGGTCCTTGTGACTCAGTTTGAACTTCTTGTGACTCGATTACTGTACTGGGCTTGGTAGATGCAGTCTCCTTATTGACAAATGTGTCTGGTAATGTATCAAGTTCAATGTAAAGAAATCTCCTGTAATCCTCTGGTTCCTTTTTTCTTTCTTCTTCAGTTTTTTCTGCAAACTCATCAACTTTCACATGTGCACTTTCTATGATTTTGTGAGTAGAAAAATTCAAACATCTATATGCCTTACTCTTGCAAGAATATCTCAAAAATATTCCTTCATCACTTTTCACATCAAATTTTCCTTTTCTAGATACTTTTAAGATGTAACACTTACTACCAAATACTTTCAGGTAACTTACATTGTGTTTATAGCCATACCATAACTCGTAAGGAGTTTTAAATGTGTCTTTCTTCAATTGTACTTGGTTTAAGGTATGAACTGCAGTGCTGATAGCTTTCTTCCAGTATTTCATAGCAATGTTCTTTTTAATCATTAGAGTCCTTGCACAATCCATGATAGATCTGTTCCTCCTTTTAGCTATTCCATTCTGCTCATGAGTTCTTGGGGCTGATACCTGTCTTTTGATTCCTCTTTCAATGCAAAAATTATTGAATTCATGGGAGATGAATTCACCACCTTTGTCTGATCTCAAGCACTTCATTCTTTTTCTTGTTTCCTTTTCTAGTCTTGCCAAATACCATTTGAATTTCTCAAATGCTTCTGACTTTTCTCTTAGATACATAACAGTCATCATTCTAGAGTAGTCATCAACAAAGAGAATAATTTTTTTTTCTCCAGTATAGCTCTCAATTCCAATAGGCCCACACAAATCAGTATGCACAATTTCCAAAATATCTTTAGACTGATGGTTTTTACTTTTAAAACTAGTCTTTCCCATTTTGCCAATTTGACAATTCTTGCATAGACCAACATCAGGTTTCTTCAAAGTAGGAATGCCTCTTACTTTATTGAATTTGCTTATTTTCACCATGTTATCAAAATTTACATGACATAACCTTTTGTGCCATAACCAACTTTCTTCAATTTGAGCAATAAAACATGATCATTCACCAAGATCAAGATAAAACAAGTTACCTTTGGTTTGTTTGCCTAATCCAATCAGTTTTCCCTTGTCATCCAGTAGTCTTGCTTTGCCATGCATGAATTCAACCTTGAATCCAATGTTGATTAGCTATGCTACACTTAGAAGATTATGTTTTAGTCCTTCAACCCAATATGCATTATCACATATAAGTTCTTTGGTTAATGAGATTTGTCCTCTTCCTTTTATGCAACAAGGTTCATTATTTCCAAACCTTACATTACCACCATCATAGTCTTCAAGGTGTTCAAACTTTGTTTTGTCACCAGTCATATGATATGAACATCCACTGTCTATGATCCATGTATCATTTTTGCTTACATGAGAGATAAGTGCCATCTTATCTTCATCATCATCAGATTCATCTTTTACAACAATGTAGACAATTTCATCTTCACTATTATCAGAATCCTTAGCCATAAAACATGTTTTCTTACCTTTATCCTTGAATGATTTGAAATTCTTCTTGCCATTGTACTTGTGACCTTTCTTCTCATCCTTTCTTTACTTGTTTGGGCACCTAGCTGCAATATGACCAATTTCTTCACATGAAAAATAGATTAAGGGAGTTTTACCTTTGTATTTACCTTTGCCTCTAGAATATTTCTTTACAAGTAATGCTTCAATAACTTCAAGATCACTATCAGAACTTTCCTCTGATTCTTGTTCACTCTCTGACTGGATGTCCTTTATTTTCTTGCCCTTCTTAAGTGAAAGTTTGGCCTCAAATGCTGATTCAATATTTTTGGAAGTTGGAACATAGTTGTCATAGTTATCCAACTCAAAGGCTGTCAATCTTCCCACTAAGGCATCCAAAGTTATATTGTGATTTTCTTCACATCTTCTTTCTTGAATAGTAGATACTCTTATTGCATAGATATGGAGTAATGTTCTGAGAACCTTACTTATAATAGTTTCATCATCAATTGTTCCTCTAGAAGCTCTAATTGCACTAACACTTGCCTTGATCCTTTCAACATATTTTGCAATGTTTTCATCTTCTCTCATTTTCATCTGATCAAACTGTCCTTTTAGGCTTTCTGCTTTGGCTCTCTTCACATTGTCATCACCACCATAAATTTTCTTCAGCTTGTTCCACATTGCATAAGCAGTTGTGTAGTCTTTGATCTCATCAAATTCTTCATAGTTGAGAGCTGATGCAATGTCTATCATCATGGTGTTATGGTTCCTTTTCTCTGCAATATCTTTAACAGATAATGTGCCAGTAGGAGCTATATATTCTTCATCAAGATATTTGCATCCTGAATCACTAATGGAAGCCAGATGAAGTCTCATGAGTCCTTGCCATGCTGAAAAGTTATCTTTGTTAAGCCTTGGAATTTGTCTCTTGTAAGACATCTTGATCTTTAGCTTAGGTCCTTGAAACCCTTCCTATAAGCACCAAATGCTCTGATACCAATTGTTGGAAATATAGATGGAGTAACTGAGAGGGGGGGGGGGGGGGGGTGAATCAGTTAACCACAAAAATATTACCACAGATCCCTTAGATGTCTTATTAAATCATTTACTATTGTTACTTGACAAACATATAGAGAAATGTTGTAACTTGGTTATTGCAGTGAGTGTTAATTATAACTGATCTTAAGCATTTATTAGTGATTAACATGCATGCATAAAGAAAATAACATGAACACATGTGACACTAGATTTAACATGGAAACCCAATTTGGGAAAACCACCAATGTAACTAGTTACTATTTTTCACTCTTTTGACATGAGCCTCGTTAGGAGCCAACCCGGTAAAAGGTTACAAAACACACTGTTAGGTGTGACCTTGCTAGAGGATTTAATCACCCTGTTAGCAGTGGCCTTGTAAGAGGTCTTTGAAATAATTTAATAGAACTGTCACCTTGTTAGAGGATTTACAAAATGGCTGTTAAACCAACTCTATTAAGAGATTCTAAAATCACTGCCACAATCGTAAGAAAGTAACAATGAAATGACCTAAATAAGATGCAACTGAATTGCTGATTACAGATCTCTATTTTACTTCAGTAGGTCCTTCTTGATCAAATATATCTTTGTTGCTCCTCAAGGATATCTAGCCATGCTTCAAAATTCGCACACACCTTCCTTCAAAATGATCAATTCATTTGCATGTTTGCTCATCCATCCATTCACATATCCACACACTGAATTCTCAACTTGACCTTTTATATATACCATTCAGATTGTTAAGTCAGCTCTTATACATGTTACAAACATAAGTAATCATTACCTCAGTCGGCTGGAATAAATAAATTTTATTTCTCAAAATTAACAAAATCCTTCATTAGCCGACCTTGCTCAGTAAACACTAATCCTAAAAAGATTTCCTTTGTTGACTGAATGAAGCTCGGTTACCACTGTGAATTTTGCAACATCCTTTGGAGACTAAGTGAACTCGATAAACACTAACTTTTCTTCGTTAACCATGGAAGCTCGGTTAACACTATTTTCTACCATATTTTCCTTTGACGCCCGAGTGATCTCGACAAACACTAAAAATTGCTTAGCTCACCAACTGAGCTCGGTAAACACAGAGTGATAATTGATATGACATTTGTGTGAAATCAAGGACAACATACAATTAGACAATTATATCCAACAAGTTGAATGTAGTTCAGCAGTGTATCTTTCAAACCATCTGTCCTAGCATCAAACCGCTTGCTCCATCAGCTTCGATTGGCCAGGTAAACATGAGTGAGAACCTCATTTTTCCCATGAAGTCACTAGAATGCTCATGACCATGCTCAACCCAAGTGACCCCAAGGTTAGTTCAAATACTTTTTCTTATGCTTGTCCTGATGTGTTCCCAAAATGAACACACATCTAGGTTGTTTTGTGATCCCAAATCGATCTCACATTTCAATTCTTCTTTGACTGCATGTGTTCCCAGATCGATCACACATTAGTCAAAGAGGGGCAAATGTATGCACCCAAAAATGGTCGCCTAGACTTTGGGCCCCATTTATTCAATTTATCAATCTTGAATCATTTTTATCAATAATCAATATTTTCAACAATATCAATCTCTTGATCAAGTCTTAATTTCGATCATATATTGGATTTTTATCTTATGGGCTAATCATTTATCCTAAGTCTTTATTTATTTAAAAGGAATATTTCCTCCCCTTTTAATAAATAAAAAGCCCCCACTTTTTCATCTTATCCTAAGTTGCACAAATAAAGCACTATTCTTATTTTATAAAAAGAAGAAAACACTTTTTGTCTCATATGGACATAAAGTCAACTCCTATTTTTCTATTGGAGGATACTTGTGCACATGGATTGCTCCTCTTTCAAGCTCCACCGCTGATTAAGAATTTTGCCTCTTAATCTCAATGGTCCATTCCTTTGCATTTCTTATAAAAGAAGAGCTCTCTCCTTCATTTGCATATACCATGTTTTTATGCTAATGTTATGCTGCATGTTTTAGGTGCATTTGGAGCTTTTGAAGACATTGAAGACTTGCTTCATTTCATCATTTAGTTGCATACTTGCTTTCTTAGTTGCATGACAATGGCATTCTTAGTATAGGTTTCCTTTTATGCAATAGAATAAGCTCACATAGTCTAAATAGGAAGGCTTGGTAATACTTGTTCTTTCCTTTCATAGCATAGTTTGTATCTTCCTTTCATAGTTTAGATTGCATCATCATATAACTTGCATTGCATTTTCATAGTGATTCTTGAGGATATTGGCACTTGTTGCCCTTGTCTTCACTTGAATCTCTCATTGTATGGTTGACTAGCAAGGTCACAAGCTTGTAGCTCTAGCTGAGAGCAAACACATCATAGTCCCTTGCAACTCCATGCATAGAGAGCTATGAGCCGTTTTGTGAGGCCTCATTCTTGAGCAACCTTGCATTTAATGATTCATAGAAGTGCACCATTTTAGTGTGTATATTTTTGGCGCCCACCGTGGGGCAGAGTAGACTAGCTTTGTCCCTTCTTTTTCTGCATTTTCATCATTTTCTGTCAATTTTTCGACAAGTTTTTAGCGTAATTTTCATTCTCTAGTTTTTTGTCTCAGAATATCACGCGATACTTCTCAGTATATCACACAATATACCTTATAATACTCGCGTGACACTTCACGTCTCAGAAGAGTCACCCGCCTGTATTAAGGTATATCGCCTGGTGTCGGGTGAAGTATTGCCTGGCATAAGGCAAAATATCGTGCAGACTAAAAAGTATCGCCCCAGTATACTGCGAAGTATCGCGCGATACTGGTGTCTGTACTGTGTCTGTACTTGACAGTGAACTTTTTTTGGGCTATTTTATCTATCTTGCAAGTTTTGGGTTCTTAGCTATCTTTTTGAAATTTTTTGAAATTTCCAGCGTTTTCAAATCTGGAAAACGGGTGCCCATTTTTTTTTGAAATTTTGCAAATGGTATCAAAAGTTTAAGTGTGATATATCATTGGAAAGGTCTTTCTGAGCCTAATGCAACCATGATGGTTTCATTTTTAGATTTTATCATTTGATCAGTTATTTTTGTAGATTATCTAATTTTTATGTACTAATCATTGGTAGATTTTGGATTTTGATTCTCATAAATCTTGTTGGTCTAACAAGTTGTGGTTGTAGGTGCTCTCATTACTTGAAATTTGTCAAAAGAACGCATGTCAAAGAGGGCTACTAATGGTTTTTGTAGGGATGCCCAAGCATAAAAACAAAAAAAAAATCTTGCTTTTTTATTTGCTTTCCTTTTAAGTGTGGCAAAAACTAGTTGTTTCATTTATTAGGCACTTAAGATCTTGTTGTAGGAATTCTTGGGTGGTAGGAGAAGTATGCTCTTCACCATTTTGGTGAACCAAAAAATCTTGACCCATCTTTGAATTTTGAAAACAAGAGGGTAAATGAACTTTGCTTGGTGTGTTTGGGAGAGATTCTTGAGATAAGGGAGTATGCTCTTCACCCTTGTGGTGAACCAAAAACCTTGAACCTCAAGAATTAATCCACTTTTTATTTAGATTTAGAATCCTTTAGCGGGCCTGCTCTTGAGCAATCAAGAGGAACGACCCAAGTGGGGACAAGCTAATACCAAGCTATTCCAACCCACTATAATCTCAAGGCTATCAAGGACACAAAACCTTGGTAGACATAACACTTGTCTTCGCTTGATGTGAGTAGCTCATGGGATTGCGACCATGGGGAAAATATTGAGCAAGAATGCTTAAGGTACTCTTGAGGCCGTGAGGTCCTAGTTCTTTATGAGGAGCAAGAGGGGTGTTATGAACGGAAGCCCTTACTAAGAACCATAGGTTAGAGGCCACCTTATTTTAGCCGCTTATCTTCTTAGTGCAAGGATTGATCCAAGTGGACTAACCCGGATCACCCCAAGATACTCACCATATGTGTCCCTTTGGTTGTGTTGTTTGACACTTCCATGACAAAGCCAATATCTCTTGTGGGCAACCACTTGGTGTGAGGCAAGGGGGCATCAAGTTGTGGGCTAAGTTGGTAAGTATTGAGCCTTGTCTTGTAGGTAGATATTGCTTGAAGTGTCTTCGATTGTGTGATACCAGTGTAAACATTCTCAACATACAAACAATCGGTAGCATTCATAGGGTGCAATTTTATTTTTGATATCATAAGTGTTTGTCTTGGCAAGGTTGCTTTTGCCCTTGTTTCAAGTGTTTGAAGACATGTTTGATCCTCTACTGTTTGCAAACCTGTGATTGAAATCAGACATTTTCACCCTCACATTCAAAAACTTGAAATTAGACCTTAAAAACTCAAAATTTTGAACAAATTGGTCAAGATCAACATCAGTATCACATTAGCCAAAGAGAAATATTGCATTAAAAAGTTGTTCTTGGTGAGAAAGTTTATCTCTAAAATTGTGAGCTACATTCTTGGGAAATTTTCATACTCTTATTGTCCAAATAATTTTCATTTAATCTCAATTTCAATTATATTTTGGCCTAGCCCAACCTCCTGGTTCAAAAGTGCAAGGGTAGTCACCCTTTGATTTGAAGCACCTCTTTGATAGTGTTGGTAAAGCCCCTTCTTCTATCTTTTCATTTCTCTTTGGACAATAGAGAACTTTTATTATCCTAGTTTGGTGTTGACATTTTTGTGAGGTCATCTTATTACCAAGGGTCTTCTATTTTCAGTCTTCCTTGGTCAGTCCAGATCTTAGATCTTAGGTGTTGTCATGTTGCTCAACATCTCAATGAACGTTATGGTATCAATTGCACAAGATGGCTCTTAGTCTTCTTCTTTCTTCTCCATTTCCCATGTTCTTCTAAAGTCTTCTATTCCCATGGGAAATTCTTCTTCTTCTTCTTTTTCTTGATTCTTTTCCTCTTATTATCTAGTCTACTTTCTTCTATTCATCTATTCATTTCTTCCATGCTTGATTTCTCCTCTTTTGGAACCATGAATCTTGACTATCTAGCTTTGGAACCTTTATTAAGAATAGATGATCTTGAGCTCATTGACATATTTGAAAAGTGTTGTTCCTCCAAAATTCTCATGAGTGATGAATTTATAGCAAAAATAAAAGAAAAGATGATTAAATCATATGCCTTTGCTAGAATCATAAACATGATCATATCACGATCTTCTTCTTCCAAACATTCTTCATCATCTAAACCTTCTCATTCTTCTTCACCTTCCAAGTCTTATCACGACTCTTCCAGACATCATTCACATTCTTCATCTTCTAAGTCTTATCATGATTCTTCTAAACACTATTCACATTCTTCATCTTCCAAATCTTATCATGACTCTTCTAAACATCATTTGAATTCCTCATTATCCAAGTACTCTTCTTCCACTAGGTCTTCATTTTCCTCTTCTTCAAGATCTCGTTCTTCTTCTACTTCTTCAAAGAGTCTTACTTCTCTTCACCATAAAGAGCAATGTGATAGTCCTTATGATGTCTCTTCCACAAAGAGTGACACACCCACCTATGATGACTATGATGATGGACAATGTAGTGATGCCCATGAAACTTCTATTCCTAAGCATCATCCTTGTGGTACACTTGTGATTTCTAAGGGGGAGTCGTATTGGGTAGACTGTGATGGTGATCCATATGACTCTAAATTTGAAGAATTCTTTGATGATTTTTGTGAACAATACAATATTCCTACTGAGAAAGAGAAAATCTACCATGCTGATTTCAAACGTCAAAAGAATCTCTCCTCTAAAAGTTCTCATGCTGAAAATAAAGATGACACTCTCAAGCAAGATCATGTTAATGTTGAACCTTTGTCTTGTGATGGTTCCCTTCCATCCTCTACTTCCTCCAATACCCACACACTTCCTAAAGCTTCCGAGTCTTCCAAATCTTTCATAAATCCTTCATCCAAGAAAGATCCTAAGGCTTTTCATGCGGTTCCTTATAGTTATCCTCAAGGGCTACCTCTTAAATATACTCAAGCTAACCTTCACTTGGTTGCAAATACTTTCAATAATGCTAAACCTAAAGAGCCTAATCCTTTATGCGCTATAATGCCTACTTTAGCTAATCCTTCACTATCTCCTCTAAAATCTTCCATGCAATTCCCACATGCTTCCTTGTCCTTAGAAGTGGCTTCATGTCAAGAGGACTCTAAAAATGATAAAGAAAAAAATATAAATAAATATCAAGATCAGGAACCCTCCATATCATCCAATTCTCTTCATGATGTATCTTCTCCATTCCACGGTTCTTTTGATCCTTTACGCCCTTTGTCATTCATTCCACCATGTCTTAAGTCTTCTCCTAAGAAAGATCAAGCTACTACTTACACCATTGAGCTTATTGATAATCAAAATAACCTTACCACACTTGCGCTTTCCAAAGATGATACTTCCATTAAGGTTATTAAAAATGGTGTTGTTACTTCTGATGTAAAGCCTATTGAAAATCAAAAGAAAAATGATACGCTTATGCTATCCAAAGCAACTTGTCAAGATCAAAGTCTTCCATCTTCTTGTTCTACCACTCCATATTCACTTCCACTTTCTACTCTTCCTAAGTCTTCACAAGCTTTGAACGATCTTGTCAAAGAAGGTGCTCCTATTCAAGATGTGCAGGATCCTATTGAAAACTCTAATGCTCACTCTAGAGATGCTGATGAACTTATTGATTATCCTTTTGCATCTTCCACTTCCATCCTTGGACCTCTCCCACCACTACTAAGGGATTCATGTCTTCCTTCCATCTTGGGTCCTTATGTCCCTTCACTTTCCCCTCCTAATTCTCCTAATTCATCATCCATCTTGGGTCCTTATGTCCCTCCATCTCTTATCTTTTCTCAAGATCAACATAGATGCATACCCTTGAATCCCTTTCATCCACCCACCCATCTAAACCGGTCATATCCTCCTTCTTCTTCCACAAGTCCCAAGTCTTTTGGAAGTAAGTTGAATGTTCAAAACAAGAAAAAGAAGCAATACAAGAATCCATCAAAAAAAGAAGATCACCATGTCTCCTCTAGTCGACATGGGGGCATAAAGTCGAAAGAGATATCTAAGAAGAAAACTACAAGACAAGTATGGGTTCCAAAATTCATCATTGAAGATATTCTCTCTCAGTCATCAAAAGGAAATGAAAAGCCTAAGGCTATATGGATTCCAAAGTCTCTTTTGAAAGAGTCTTATGTTGAGCAAAAAGTGAAGTTGACATTCAAGCTTCCAAAGGCTTCCACTTCATCTTTTTCCAAAAACATTCTTCCATTCCATGTGCCTAAACCGCAACCTCTGCTAAACATTTGCCATATTCCTTCTCGTATTCCTCCATTCACATTTGAGAATTATAACAAGCACACCAATCCTCTTTTTGAAGAGTCAGATAGCAATAATGAACCAGAATATGGTTCGCACTTGGACTAGAATATGGTTCATGTTTCCTCCATCCTCTCACCACCCTTCAAGGTGTGTATTGACATTGATCTTACCTTTCTTTCCATCTACCTTTTCACATTCCTTCCATTCATTATCCTTCTACCTTCTATCATTTTTCCTCATTTGCCTATTCTTCATGCGTCTTCCTTTCCCCTTCAGCATCTTTGAGCATATCATTTTGAATCCTTGACATATCATGGTTTATCCTTTCAAGGAGAATTATCTAAAAAGCTTGCCTTCTTCCAAAAAAATAAAAAAAATAGAAAAATTCAAAAAGAAAAAAAACAAAAAAAATAAAATAAAAAATGTGCCATGGTGAAAATCTGGAAACAGGCACCTTGGTAGCAAAAGTAAAGAGAAATAAATTCATCCTATGGTGAAAACCACTCCCTTGTGGCACCTTGGATAAGTACCGTGATGAAAACCTGGTAATCAGGCATCATGCATAGTTCTTCTACATATTTCATCCATTCCGTCTTCTCTCTTTGATCTTGGCAATGTTGACCTATACTTGAATATTTGGCTATCTTGTGAGCTATCTTAAGATGATCTTGCTTTCATTCCTTTTATGTTTAGCCTTCATATTCCTTTTCCTCCATTCATTCAAGCCTTTCGCTATCCTTTTCCTCTTTGGTCTTGATCTAATAAAAAAAGAGTAAAACATGATGATATGAAGTCTCTTGACATGTCTACTCCTTTGGACTGCATCCTTTCCTGCTCTTATACCACGCTTTTGAGGCTTATCCTATGCTAGCCTCTCATTGCTTGTCCAAATGCGCTTTACATGACAACAATTTTTCCCTAGCTTGGGTACTCTTGAGGAGTTTGACCTTGAAGATTTCTTCCCTTCATTCTCCTTCATTTTCATGTCTTCCATTTCTTCCACCAGCTTGTTCATCCCTCTTGTTTTCCACCTTGCTAGATATTGGGACTACATGATGTGATCTTGCTTGGAAGTTTGATGCCCATTCTATTTGGGGGCATCCTTTGTACATATTTATTGATCCTGAAAAAAATACCAAAAAAATTGATATATGATGCTGAAAAAATCCTAAAAAGTATAAAATGTCCTAAAAAAATACAAAAAAATCATAAAAATTTAAAAGTTCAAAAAAAAAAGAAAAAGTGCCTTGGTGAAAACTTGAAAATAGGCACCTTGGTAGCAAAAATCCAAAAAAATAAAAAAAGAGGAAAAATTGGAATAAATCCAAGTGGTGAAAACCCGAAAATAGGTGCTACTTGAGGCCTTTGCACCCCTATTTGTTAGCATGCGCTCTCGACACTTAGCCTTTCTCCATCATGCCTTAACCTTGTTGCCTTAGTCTAGAATTGGTCTTTGTCTTTGTCTAAGGGGCATAACTGTTAGCATTGGTCCTTTAGGTGCATTTGTCTCTTGGGGCATTTCACAACAGGTGTTTTTCAACACCACCCCAAACAGTGTTTTTCAACACTACCCTTGCGTCGAGTGTTTCTTAACACTTATCAGATGTCTTACCCAACAGTCTAGTATGATGTGACATTGCTCATTTGCAAATGTGATACTCAGAGTCTGACTCTATGACCAACACACACGCACTTAAACAATCAACTTGTTGAGATATGTTGACTTTATTTTTCTTTGTGTGCCGTCTATGAGAATTTCTTTGATGAGTGGTCTCTTCCTGAGAAGTTTTCGATGATGCATAGCTAGAAGACTGAGGGTATGAGAACATGTTTTATTTCTTTATTTTCTTGTGGGTATATTTTGTTGGTCCTACCTGTCATGAGCATTTATGCTAGTCTTACTTGACACTATGGATTGACAAGGTATTATCCTTGACTGTTTTGCGAGTGCATGCTTCTAGTTATCCTGACTTTCATGTGTCTTGATACAAACATAATCTCACCATATCAAATTTAGGTAATCTCAATGCAATAGTCATCTTGACCTTCATGTCTTTGATGCCTAGGTGATATTTCCACATTTCTATCTGATAAAGATCATATTCATATCCACATAGTTATGCTAGTGTGCATTGTATGATCTTACGACGCTACCAATAACGCTCGATGATGATAATTAGATGTCTATAAGCATTGTGACCTTGCAAGTCAACCACTTTCATAATAGCTTGCATTCTTAGGTTCATGTTAGATTAGTTTTGCACTTTGCATATGGAGAGAGCTCTCCTTTTTATCATCTATGGACTAGTTGGTCAACTGTGCTTATTTTCTGATTCTTCTTGATCATATCTTTCATTTCTGATCTTTCATATCACATCATTTTCTATCCATTTTCGGACTTGAAATCAAAATTCGAGTCGCGTTTCCAAATTTTCCCTTTCTTCTGAGCAGTTGATTGACCTTTTGAGGCATAATTTGATTTCCGATGGAATTTCTTCCTTCCATGTCTTTCAAATTTTCTAGTCTTTCATTCGCGCTATTTCTAGTCTTCTATTTCTATTCTTCTGCTTCATCACTGGGGCATGTTTTCATTGCCTAATGGTTATCCTGTTATCATTTACCTTCGATTGTGATTTCATTCTGATTTAATCAAATCTTTATCAATTTGTTGTTCTCCTCTACCTGATTTCGATTTCGATTCTGAGGGGGCAGTACCTATGGGATTCTCATCCCTAATTTCCTTGATTTTCCTGATTCAGACATCTTTTGTGAGCTTTTGCTCAAATTTAAGATTCTTATCTCTTACTTTGAATGTGATCCCGAATCGACCTCATGTTCAAAGGCCATTGTTTATGCTTTGTTCGGATGTGATCCCGAATCGACCTCACATCTGAGTTGTTTTGTGATCCCAAATCGATCTCACATTTCAATTCTTCTTTGACTGCATGTGTTCCCAGATCGATCACACATTAGTCAAAGAGGGGCAAATGTATGCACCCAAAAATGGTCGCCTAGACTTTGGGCCCCATTTATTCAATTTATCAATCCTGAATCATTTTTATCAATAATCAATATTTTCAACAATATCAATCTCTTGATCAAGTCTTAATTTCGATCATATATTAGATTTTTATCTTATGGGCTAATCATTTATCCTAAGTCTTTATTTATTTAAAAGGAATATTTCCTCCCCTTTTAATAATTAAAAAGCCCCCACTTTTTCATCTTATCCTAAGTTGCACAAATAAAGCACTATTCCTATTTTATAAAAAGAAGAAAACACTTTTTTGTCTCATATGGACATAAAGTCAACTCCTATTTTTCTATTGGAGGATACTTGTGCACATGGATTGCTCCTCTTTCAAGCTCCACCGCTGATTAAGACTTTTGCCTCTTAATCTCAATGGTTCGTTCCTTTGCATTTCTTATAAAAGGAGAGCTCTCTCCTTCATTTGCATAAACCATGTTTTTATGCTAATGTTATGCTGCATGTTTTAGGTGCATTTGAAGCTTTTGAAGACATTGAAGACTTGCTTCATTTCATCATTTAGTTGCATACTTGCTTTCTTAGTTGCATGACAATGGCATTCTTAGTATAGATTTCCTTTTATGCAATAGAATAAGCTCACATAGTCTAAATAGGAAGGCTTGGTAATACTTGTTCTTTCCTTTCATAGCATAGTTTGTATCTTCCTTTCATAGTTTAGATTGCATCATCATATAACTTGCATTGCATTTTCATAGTGATTCTTGAGGATATTGGCACTTGTTGCCCTTGTCTTCACTTGAATCTCTCATTGTATGGTTGACTAGCAAGGTCACAAGCTTGTAGCTCTAGCTGAGAGCAAACACATCATAGTCCCTTGCAAATCCATGCATAGAGAGCTATGAGCCACTTTGTGAGGCCTCATTCTTCAGCAACCTTACATGTAATGGTTCATAGAAGTGCACCATTTTAGTGTGTACAACACTAAGCATGATTGGGCAGCGATCTTCCGAGGCTCGAATCTTAGACCTTGTGAGAGGTATCAACAAACTGTTAGGGGCTATAGGATCATGTTTCTGAGGTCTACAATAGCCTCTCTTAGTTTTGGGTGATTTGACTTCATTTGTATTTGGCAAGGCAATCTCAGTTGATGCCAAAACTTGTAGTGAGGGTTAGTTGAAAGTAGCTCAGCAGTATATCTTTCAAACCATCCTTCTTGGCATTGAACCGTCTACTCCATTAGCTCTAGTTGGCTGGGTAAACACCATTGACAACCCCATTCCACCCATGGAGTCACTAGAATGCTCACGACCACGCTCGACCCAAGTGACCCCAAGGTGCACTAAGCATGATTGGGCAATGATCTTATGAGGCTTGTACCTAAGACCTCAAGAGAGGTATTGACAAATCATTAGGGGCTATGGGATTGTGTTTTCAAGGACTACAATAACCTCTCTTAGTTTTGGGTGATTCAACTTCATTTTCATTTGGCAAGGCAATCTCAGTTGATGCCAAAAATTACAGTGAGGGTTAGTTGAAAGTAGCTCAGCAGTGTATATATACTCACTTGACCCACTTAGTACTAGATTGTTTCAATACTATGTATATACTCATTATGTATATAACTCATCATATTGGGGTTTACTAAATCGACAGAGAAATGTAGCACTTGTGTTGTTAGGTCACTTGGGTCAAGCATGGTCACGAGCATTCCAGTGACTCCGTGGGTAGAATAGGGTTGTCAATGGCATTTACCTGGCCAATCAGAGCTGATAGAGTAGATGGTTCAATGCTAGGATAGACGGTTTGAAATATAAGAACATAGGAAATCTATAGAAGTTAAACCTCAAACATAATAAGCTCTATGAATAGGGTATTCCATAGTAAAGAAAAATAAATGTAACTTCAACAAGATATAATTTAAATCATAATGGGGTATGTGAAGGATCATGGTATGCCAAAAAGTGGTGATGTGAAAAAATCCTCTTTTCACTTGTCCAAAAATGTGCTAAAAAGCACGTTGACTTTTTAGTAGGCTTGGGTGTTACCACACATGCCCAAGCAAATACCAAGCCTAATCGGATATCCGATAAAATTGAATATTCGATATTTTTAGATATCTGATAATATCAAATATCTGAAAAACCCACCTATTTTGAAATTTGAATTGCCCCACTTATTTCCAATTTCAAGTTACAATACAATCAGATAACTGAAAAAGCCCACCTATATTGAAATTTGAATTGCCCCACTTTTTCCAATTTCAAGTTACAAGGATTTATACAAATATAACATTTAAGTATAAGTTTGATTTATTTAATTTCTTATACTTTAATTTATATTTGTATAAATAAAAGTTAAATACATTCTAGGATGTTTGAGATAGGTTTCAGCTTCATAGGAATTAAGATGCAAATTCTAGATTTTGGGGGATATAAAAAAATTCCAGACTTAGACAAATTTTAGGATTCAACAAGCCTTCAGCAGGGTTACCTCCCATAATCCATCATGACTTTCTAAGTCAAAATGAAGCTAGCGAAAGGATTTTTAAAGGGTTTTAACTCATTTTATCACAAATCACTTGGACCCCTTAGGACACACTTGAGGGTTCTAATGTGTGAAAAGGGGTCATGAGGACTTTCTAGGGGCCCTAACGCATGATAAGATCTACTAGGACCCATATGAAGTCCCCATGACCCCTTTTGATAAATTTGAAGCCTCAAGTGTGTTCTAAAGGGTCGTAGGACCCCATAAGACACACTTTAGGGTTCTAATGTGTCGAAAGGGGTCATGGGGACTTCCTAGGGGTCCTAACATGTGATAAGGTGTACTAGGATCTGTAAGAAGTCCACATGAACCCTTTTGACACATTGGAACCCTCAAGTGTGTCCAAATGGGTTGTAGGAACTCTTAGGACACACATGAGTATTCCAATGTGTCAAAATGGGTTATGGGGACTTCCTAGGGGTCCTAACGCATGATAAGGCATACTAGGACCCCTAGAAAGTCTCCATCACCCCTTTCAACACATTGGAATCCTCAAGTGTGTCCTAAGGGCTCACACGACCCCTTCAGACACACTTGAGCATTCCAATAGGTCAAAATGGGTCGTGAGGAGTTCTAGAGGTCCTAGTACACCTTATAATACATTAGGACCCCTAGGAAGTCTCCATGACCCCTTTCAACATATTGGGAGCCTCAAGTGTGTCCTAAGGGGTCCTACAACCCCTTCAGACACACTTGAGGGTTCCAATGTATAAAAAGGGGTCATAGGGACTTCTTAGGGGTCCTAGTATGCCTTATTAAGCCTTAGGACCCCTAAGAAGTCCACATGACCCCTTTTGACACATTGGAACCCTCAAGTGTGTCCTAAGGGGTCATAGGATAGCTTAGGATAGACTTAAGGGTTCTAATGTGTTAAAAGAGGTCATGGGGACTTCCTAGGGGTCCTAACATGTGATAAGGCATACTAGGACCCCTAAGAAGTCCCCATGACCCCTTTTGACACATTAGAACCCTCACATGTGTCCCAAGGGGTCCTATGACCCCTTAGGACACACTTGATAGTTTGAATATGTCAAAAGGGGTCATGGAGACTTCCTAGGGGTCCTAACACGTGACAAGACATACTAGGACCCCTAGGAAGTCCCCATGACCCGTTTTTATACATTTGAATGCTCAAGTGTATTTGAAGGGATTGTAGGACCCCTTAGGACAAACTTGAAGGTTCTAATGTGTCAAAAGGGGTCATGGAGACTTCCTAGGGGTCCTAACATGTGATAAGGCGATCTAGGACCCCTAGGAAGAGCCCATGAACCCTTTTGACACATTGGATAACTCAAGTGTATTCGAAGGGGTCCTACGACCCCTTAGGACAAAGTTGAGGGTTCCAATGTGTCAAAAGGGGTCATGGGGAATTCCTATGGGTCCTAACACATGATAAGGTGTACTAGGACCCCTAAGAAGTCCCCATGACCCTTTTTGACACTTTTGAATTCTCAAATGTATCTAAACATGTCGTAGGACCCCTTAGGACACACTTGAGGGTTTAAATATATCAAAAGGGGTCATGGGGACTTGCTAGGGGTCCTAACATGTGGTAAGGCATACTAGGACTCCTAGAAAGTCCTAATGACCCTTTTTGACACATTAGAACCCGCAAGTGTGTTCTAAGGTGTCCATGACCTCTTTTGACACATTAGAACCCTCAAGTATGTCCTAAGGGCTCCTACGACCCCTTAGGACACACTTGAGGATTCTAATGTGTCAAAAGGGGTCATGGGGACTTCCTAGGGGTCCTAATGTGTGAAAAGGTGTACTAGGACATCTATGAAGTCCCCATGACTCTTTTTGACACATTTGAACTGTCACGTGTGTCCAAAGGGGTTGTAGGACCCCTTATGACATATTTGAGGGTTCTAATGTGTGAAAAGGGGTCATGGGGACTTCCTAGGGGTCCTAGTATGCATTATCACATGTACTAGGACCGCTCAGAAGTTCCCATGACCCCTTTTGACATATTTGAATGCTTAAGTGTGTCTGAAGGGGTCGTAGGACCCCTTATGATAGACTTGAGCATTCCAATATATAAAAAGGGGTCATGGGGACTTCCTAGGGGTCCTAACATGTGATAAGGCATACTAGGACCCTTAAGAAGTCCCCATGACCTCTTTTGAAATATTTTAATGATCAAGTGTGTTCGAAGGGGTCGTAGGACCCTTTAGGACACACTTGAGTGTTTCAATGTGTCAATAGGAGTCATGAGGACTTCCTATAGATCCTAACATGTGATAAGGTGTACTAAGACCCCTAGGAAGTCCCCATGACCCCTTTTGAAACATCTAAATGCTCAAGTGTGTTTGAAGGGGTCGTAGGACCCTTTAGGACACACTTGAGCATTCCAATGTGTCAATAGGGGTCATGGAGAATTCCTAGGGGTCCTAACTCATGATAAGATGTATTAGGACACCTAGGAAGTTCTCATGACCCCTTTTGACACATTTGAATGCTCAAGTGTGTCGTAAGGGGTCCTAGGGGTCCCCACGACCCCTTTTGACACATTTCAATGCTCAAGTGTGTTTGAAAGGGTCGTAGGACCTCTTAAGACACACTTAAGGGTTCAAATGTGTCAAAAGGGGTCATGGGAACTTCCTAGGGGTCCTAACATGTGATAAGGCATACTAGGACCCCCTAGGAAGTCCCCATGACCCCTTTTGACATATTTTGAATGCTCAAGTGTGTTCAAAGGGGTTGTAGGACCCCTTAGGACACACTTGAGGGTTCTAATGTGTTAAAAGGGGTCATGGGGACTTCGTAGAGGTTCTAACATGTGATAAGACATACTAGGACCCCTAGGAAGTCCCCATGACCCCTTTTGACACATTTGAATGCTCAAGTGTGTCCGAAGGGATCCTATGATCCCTTCGGGCATACTTGAGCATTCAAATATGTCAAAAGGGGTCATGGAGACTTCATAGGGGTTCTAACATGTGATAAGGCATACTAGGACCCCTAGGAAGTCCCCATCACCCCTTTTTACACATTAGAACCCTCAAGTGTGTCCTAAGGGGTTGTAGGACCCCTTAGGACATACTTGAGGGTTCTAATGTGTCAAAAGGGATCATGGAGACTTCTTAGGGGTCCTAACATGTAATAAAGTATATTGGGACCCCTAAAAAGTCCTCATAACCCCTTTTGACACATTCAAACCCTCAAGTGTATCCAAAGGGGTCGTAGGACCTCTTAGGACACACTTAAGGGTTCCAATATGTCAAAAAGGGTCATGGGGACTTCCTAGGTTTCCTAACATGTTATAAAGTGTACTAGGACCCCTAGGAACTCCCCATGACCCCTTTTAACCTATTGGAATGCTCAAATGTGTCTGAAGGGGTCGTACAAACCCTTTGGACACACTTGATGGTTCCAATGTTTCAAAAAGAGTCATGGGGACCTTTTAGGGGTCATAGTATGTCTTATCATGTGTTAGGACCCCTAGGAAGTCCCCATGACCCCTTTTGACACATTAGAACACTCTAGTGTGTTCAAAGGGGTCCTACGACCCCTTAGGACACACTTGAGGGTTGTAATATTTAAAAAGGGGTCATGGGGAATTCTTAGGGGTCCTAGTATGCCTTATCACATGTTATGACCCCTAGGAAGTCTTCATGACCCCTTTTGACATATTTGAACACTCAAGTGTGTCTGAAGGGGTCGCACGATCCCTTCAGACACACTTAAGCATTCAAATGTGTCAAAAGGGGTTATGGATGACCCCTTCAGACACACTTGAGAGTTCGAATATGTCAAAAGGGGTCATGGGGACTTCTTAGGGGTCCTATTATGCCTTATCACATGTCAGGACACCTAAGAAGTTTCCATGACCCCTTTTGACACATTTGAATGCTCAAGTTTGTTCAAAGGGGTTGTAGGACCCCCTTGGACACACTTGAGCATTCAAATGTGTCAAAAGGGGTCATGGAGACTTTCTAGGGGTCCTAGTATGCCTTATCATGTGTTAGGACCCCTACAAAGTCCCCATGACCCTTTTTGACACATTAGAACCATCAAGTGTGTTCTAAGGGGTCCTACGACCCTTTCGAACACACTTGAGCATTCAAATGTGTCAAAAGGGGTCATGAGAACTTCATAGAGGTCCTAGTACACCTTATCACATGTTAGGACCCCTAGGAAGTCTCTATGATCTATTTTGACACATTATAACCCTCAAGTGTGTCCTAAAGGGTCGTAGGACCCCTTAGGACATATTTGAGGGTTCTAATGTGTTAAAAGGGGTCATGGGGACTTCCTAGGGGTCCTAGTATGCCTTATCACATGTTAGGACCCCTAGAAAGTCCCCATGACCCCTTTTGACATAGTTGAACCCTCAAGTGTTTCCTAAGGGGTGCTAGGACCCCTTCAGACACACTTGAGCATTTGAAATGTGTCAAAAGGGGTCATGGGGACTTCTTAGGGGTCCTAGTACACCTTATCATGTGCCAAAACTCGTAGGAAGTCCTCATAAATCCTTTTGACATATTGGAACCCTCAACTGTGTCCTAAGGGGTCAAATGACCCCTTCAGACACACTTGAGGTATCCAATGTGTCAAAAGGGTTCATGGGGACTTCCTAGGGGTCCTAGTTTTCCTTATCAAACATTAGGACCCCTAGGAAGTCCCCATGACCCCTTTTGACATAGTAGAACCCTCAAGTGTGTCCTAAGGGGTCCTATGACCCCTTCAAACACACTTGAGCATTCAAATGTTTAAAAAGGAGTCATGGGGACTTCCCAGGGGTCCTAGTATGCCTTATCACATGTTAGGACCCCTAAGAAGTCTCCATGACCCATTTTGACCCATTTGAACTATCAAGTGTATCCTAAAGGGTCATAGGACATATTAGAACACACTTAAGGGTTCCAATATGTCAAAAGGGGTTATGGGGACTTCGTAGGGGTCCTAGTATGCCTTATCACATGTTAGGACCCGTAGGAAGTCCCCATGACCCCTTTTGACACATTAGAACCCTCAAGTGTGTCACCCCTTAGGACACACTTGAGGGTTCTAATGTGTCAAAAGGGCTCATGGGGACTTCCTATGGTCCTAACAAGTGATAAGGCATACTAGGACCCATAAGAAGTCCCCATGACCCCTTTTGACACATTGGAACCCTCAAGTGTGTTCAAAGGGGTCATAGGACCCATTAGGACACACTTGAGGGTTCTAATATGTCGAAAGGTGTCATGGGGACTTCCTAGGGGTCCTAATGTGTGATAAGGTGTACTAGGACCCTTATGAGCTCCCCATGACCCCTTTTGACCTATTGGAATGCTCAAGTGTGTTTGAAGGGGTTGTGCGAACCCTTAGGACACACTTGAGGGTTCCAATGTGTCAAAAGGGGTGATGGGACTTTCTAGGGGTCCTAATATGCCTTATCAGACATTAGGACCCCCAGAAAGTCCCCATGACCTCTTTTGACACATTAGAATGCTCACATGTGTCCTAAGGTGTCCTACGACCCCTTTGAACACACTTGAGGGTTCCAATGTATGAAAAGGGGTCATGGAGACTTCTTAGGGGTCTTAGTACGCCTTATCACATGTTAGGACCCCTAGGAAGTCCTCATGACCCCTTTTGACACATTAGAACCCTCAATTGTGTCCTAAGGGTTCCTACAACCCCTTTGGACAAACTTGAGGTTTCAAATGTGTCAAAAAGGGTCATGGGAACTTCATAGGGGTCATGGAGACTTCATAGGGGTCCTAGTATGCCTTATGACATGTTAGGGACCCTAGGAAGTTGCCATGACCCCTTTTGATATATTAGAACCCTCAAGTGTGTCATAAGGGGTCCAAGTGATTTGTGATAAAATGAGTTAAAACCTTTTGAGAATCATTTTTCTAGCTTTAGTTTGATCTTAGAAAGCCTTGATAGATTATGGGAGGTAACCCTATTGAAGGCTTGTTGAATCCTAAAATTTGGCTAAGTCTAGAATTTTTTGAAATCCCCCAAAATCTAGAATTTGCATCTTAACTCCTATGAAGCTAAAACCTATCTCAAACATCCTGGAATGTATTTAACTTGTATTTATACAAATATAAATTAAAGTATAAGAAATTAACTAAATCAAACTTATACTTAAATGTTATATTTGTATAAATCCTTGTAACTTGAAATTGGAAAAAGTGGGGCAATTCAAATTTAAAAATAGGTGGGCTTTTTTGGATATTTGATTGTATCAGATATTTGATTAGGCTTGGTATTTTCTTGGGCATTACCAAACGTGGATGGTCAACCCTTTAGGCATGTTTCAGGAGATAGTTCTTGATACTGAGACTTTGACCATGTAGCTGATGACTATTTTTTCACCCGAAATTGATGAAATGAAAAGGGTTTCTTAAAGACATTATCAGTTTCCATCGATATAATTGTTGTCAAATTTTGAGTTGTGTAAGTAATTATTACTTATTTTTCAATTGAGTTATCTTTAAAGTTGTAACTGACACACTGATTGAAAAACAACTATAACTTTCCAACCGTTTAACCTTTTTGAAATCCAAAACATGCGTCACATTCTATGCTTTGGCTACTATAAGAAAAAAAAGGTTTTGAATTTGGTAAAATTTTGAATTAGTTAAGGTGGTCAGATACGAGAGTTTTTTTATTCTCAAAAAGTTGTAGTAGAAAATTCATAATTAATTATTTATTTTACCAAAAATTACAAATATGTGTCACATCTGGGCATGAGTCTAATACTTATATCTAGAATTTTGGAAAAATATATCATCATTTGATTATGATTAAGGTGGTCAGACATACACATACTCTTTATCTTTTCCCTAAAATTTTCGTAGTACTGCATTGAAATCTAAAATTTTGAACAATTAGACAAAAAAATTTCAAACAAGGGCTAGTAGTTTAGAAACTACATTCAATTTCCTATAGATTATATTGTTACAAATTTTTCACATAAGTTTCATAAGATGTTCATCCTTTTACGTCAAGTTGACTAACCCTAATTTTCTGATTTTTCATTGCCACTTAAGGCCATAGTTTAGTATACCATGATCCTACACATACCCAATGATAATCATAGTCAAGATATAACTTCACCATTCAATTCCATAAACATGAATAATAAATATGTATACAAAAGATGACACAAATATAACATAAAAATGAACATGTTCTATATATAGAAAGTATCAAATGTATCAAAAGTATCTCCATATACAACTATGGTACATGTCATTTCAAAATGTCTACAAAATCAATGTTTCAAGGTGTACAATGTGGCATATATGCCATCTCAAAATGTGCCAAGTGGCATCTCTAAATGACCACAAAACTAAAACTACATCCTATGCCATAGGGGGATCATCAAAATGTAGCCTCTTTGAAGAAGTGTTTGGCTCTGATTGATCTTGCATAAAAAATGAGCTCAAACCCAAGTTAGATTGCTTACTTTATATGCTTTGTACATATATATATATATATATATATATATATATATATATATATATATATATATATATATATATATATATATATATATATATTATAGATAGTTTACAAACTTTGATCTCATTTGATCAACAACAAGAGACAACCACGTTAGATAGATTACAAGTTTATGAGCTCCTTACGAGCAGCCACACTAGAAACAACAATTGGAAGACCAATAGTCACAACTTAGAATTCCATAAAGATGTCCCTCTTGGGATTTGAACTAGGGTCTCCACAATGAGAACTCATTGCTTCAACCAACTAACCTAAACCCCTTGGACTATATATATAAAATTCATAATTCAAACACTAATTTAATTAAAATTATAACTGTATACAAATATCTATACTTGGCCTCTCAGTTGCCTATCATGATCAGGTGTCCTAGAATAAGTCCTTGGTAGTGAACGGACCATGCCAACAATATCAACTCTGACCTATAAATATATATTTGCAATAATGAGATTAGTAGAGTGGTGCAACATAGAGTAATAAATTTACAAAATAGGATGATAGTATAATAAAATTATAAATTGATTGAACTAAAATTAAAACTTACATCTAGTGATCCCTCCTTTAGAATAGTGGGCTGGGTCAACAAAGATATGAAAGATTCTCATGGGCCCTCCCTCACACTAGAAGTAACCTATAAGAGTAAAAATATTGTCAATTATATATAAATGTACTTCATCATAACAACCCTGGATAAGAAATACAAATAACAATATGTAAAAGTCTACGTACAATCAGGCTATCACTCCAAATCAAGATGCCTTTCAGCCTGGGATCCTGAACCTGTGCCGGGACATCATCAATAGCGACACCCTATACAATAAAGTGCAAGTAAAATATTTATTACTACAAACAAGTGGCATACATATGCATGCATAATTAATCTTAAACAATTAATTACCTTTCCTTTGTTGACACCTGATGAAGGAACCCCCTCGTGCCCCCACTGACATCAGTTGTAGCTTGCAAGAGTACAATAAGATGACAATATATTAGTAAATGTATAAATTTTATTTCTCTAATTGATAGAGATTTAAGCATCTACACCAAATGATATAAAAAAACTAATGGGTACATAATTTATAATATACTGTATAGGCATCAAGGCCAAATGAAATGGCCGAAAGTGTGGACTCATCCACTTGTCTCAACTCCTCCTATGTCATCAAATGAATATAAATGGAAAAAATATGTATACATAAGTGCATGCAATCATTAAAACTAATCTAAATAAATAAATTATTTTTAAATTAAATAAGTCATGTGACAAATTTATTTATAATGTTTACTCTTACCGTATCAATAGGAGTCCATGGCTCTGTGTACACCTCCTGAGAACTCTCATGAGATGTAGATGCTCCATGAGGTGTTGCAGCCTCTATAGTTGTGTCTCCTATATCCTCCTCATCAATAACATACTGATATGTATCAACATCAGTAAGTGGTTTGAGGCACATATTCTTGCATATAATGCAAATATGGGGCTTGCATACATGTGAACTCTGGTGAGATATCGATGCGCAACATCATCCACACCAGGAGGTAACACTGACCTGGTCTGCATGATCAACTGATCACTTAGCAAATGAATGACCCTAATAGTCTGTGAGGAAGCCTCTACAATGATATGAAGATGCTACAGCTGAGGAGGGGGTGCGACATTAGTGGGGCGGACAAAGGTAGTGGCCTTTTTGCACTGGGAAAATGGCCTAGTCTGAGGAGCTCCTCTACCTAAGCCTATGTTGGGCCTCATAATCCAATAATTAACATTGTGACCAAGCACAAACTCAGCATACAATTTTTTTTATGAAATAGAAAGGGAGCTCCAAATTGCTATGGGGTGGTTTATCAAAAACCATCCACCAACGATCCCAAAAGTATGTGTGCATTGCTTCATTTGTGCACCATTTTATTGATAATTTGGGCTTTTTGGGGTCATCTTGTAATCCAATTTTAGGATTCACAAAAATGGAGGCTATATCTTCCTTATATTAAGAGCCGCAATCCCATCATGGTCAAGCCCGTCATCAAATTGGGCGTGCATATCATCATGCCACTGAAGAGAAACATTATGTTGCCGCGTGAGTGTGTCAATATTTTCAACAATAGTATTTAGTGTGGCAAGCATGGGACCTAATGTAGGTATATTCTGATATGTGTTTTGGAAACCTCATATTGTGTTCAAATTATCTTGTATCAAATCTTCTAAATATTGAGGGTTTTGAGAGGGGATTGTTTTGGGGATCGTTATTTGGTGTGGGAGGGTTATTTTCTTCATTGTTGTCAGCCATGCCTTATTAAATAAAAACCAAATCTAAATTTCAATTTGATTTTATATATTATTACAAAAATAAATACAAAACCCTATTTCAACCAAAAAAACTATATTTAGCATCAAAATGAAATAAAATAATCAAAATATACAAAGAATTTACTTATCGTATATACTGCAGAGTCGAATTTGTTGTTGTGGAAATCAAATACTTGAAAATATTGTGTATATGATATTTGCAGCCATTTTCCAAACCCAAAATGTGAGGAGAAATGAGGAAAATGGCTCTCGGGTTTTGATTTATGCCACAGGTTTCAGGTACCCGAAATAATATCAGGTACCCGAAAAGGCTTGTGCTTTGGTGTCAGGTTTGTCCAGGTGTATTGACACCCAGGCCTACTAAAAGGTCAACAAGCATTTTCATGCACTTTTGTATGAGTGAAAAGTGAATTTTTTTCACATTGCCACTTTTTGGCCCCTCATGATCTTGCAAATGTGATAATTTCAAAACAAAACCTCTTTTCTTCCCATTGCAATTTATCTTAAAAATATGAGGTCAAATATTTGCAGATTTAGACCATTGGGATACCAATTTTCAGGTTTACTTGTCATAATGAAAAAATAGTTTTCTTTTCTTCTTCCCATATTTTTTTTTTGGTATTCTATACCACAACCAAATATTTTCCCATTTACAATTGCAAGTAAGTCAAAGATCTTTTTAAACAAAAATAATAAATAAATTAAAACAAGGGTTTCAAAGTTCTTTGAAACATACCTGGTTTTCTCCACAAAACGACAAGATTAGAGTTGGGGAAATTCGAATACCAATGAAGGATTTCAATCCTAGTATTGCTTCCTTCCTTCTAGTTGATGCCCCACTTTCCTATTCGAAATCTCTTATACTTAGGCAGTGGAAAAATAATGGCAGTTCTTGTGGAGGATTTTAGATAAATGTAAATCTGATTCTCCTATCATTTTTCTTCCCACGTGGGCTGTGAATGTCACAGGTCTGCCCTTCTCCTACCATGCCTGTCATTGCCATTTTTGTGCCTCCCAAGAGGACACGCATAAGCCCTCTTGACCACCATTTATTCCTTCCCTGCATTGCAAGAATGAATGTTTTGTTTTGTTTTTTTGGTTTTATTTCAAATATATCTTGGTTTGAATGTTATAAGGCATGAATTCTCTTTTTTTTTTTAATTAAAATTTGATCAATAGAATAAAATCCCCATTTTATAAGCCTAATACTGAGAAATATTATTTTATCATTTATATGGTATTTTATTCAAAAACCTATTAATTTAAATAGTTGAGTCTTACATTTTTAAATTTTTTTTTTGTATGTAATTATATTTTTATTATTGGTGTTAGATTATTTTTATAGATATTGATAATATTTGTTTTATTATGGATTATATTGGTACTTTAAATCTGTAATATCATTTGTTATTATTATTTTATAGTTATTATTTTATTATTATTATTATTTATTTATTATTATTTTTATTATTTGGCAATTATTTAAAGCCTTAGCTTAATATTCTAATTGTCTATTTATAAAGTTATTTCGTGAATACTAGGATTTTTAAATAAAATTAGAAGTTTATAAGCTTATTTTGATTTAATCTAAGGAGATGAATAATTAGATGAACACATAAAAACCATTAAATTACAATAATGTACAATAAATATTAAAAATGAACCTTAATTGAAAATCAAAAGAGGACAATATAATTTATCTCAGAATAATTAAATATCGTCAAGAAATAAAATAAATGACGTATAATAGTAAAATGCCACACTTCAATGGATTTATTAGATAATTGTAAAGGTTAGCAGCTAGAGGGTCCTGACATGATGGTACCATGCATTTTTAGTTTTCTTCAATTGTTTGTTTGTTTAATTTGTATTGTTTGTTTTAGTTTATTTGTTGGTTTTATTTGTCCATGGAAGAGATATAAACACCAAAATTGAGTTTTTACTAAGGTAAACCTCTAAATGTAGCTAGTTGAAACATTTTTGCTTGGCACATCATGTGAAGAAAATTATGATTTTCTTAGAAGATCCATTTCATGGAGCCAAGTGAGACCTTCTTTCATTTTCTTTTTGGACCATATTAATAGTTTACCTTCTATTTACTATATTTTCATTTTTGTACTTTTTAAATTTGGTTTCCAGAATGAAGTGTATCTCACTTTGATCTTTTTGGTAAGAACTTTGTGTTGTGTCAATACAGGATGCTTGCATGTCACATTATTGTGCCCAAACTATATGTATGTCATGAATAGAAAACTCATACATATTTTTATTGAAGGTCTCTATGACCTATACTTTCATCTTTTATTAACCAAACATTTTAATCAATTAGTTTAGTTGGGAAAATACACACTTCCCATTTTTAGTGAACAACTTTAGAGGTCACAGTGCATTGAATATTTTTTTTTTACTTGAGAGTTGGACTTTGAGTTCATGAAGGGTTTGACCACCCTTCATAGTAGTTTGATTTTCCTCATCTACAACAATAAGAGATCATCAACACAAAAATAGAATCATTTAAAAATTATCATGGAAATAGAAATGATTTCTTGGAGAAACAACCATAAACAATCAACATAACATCAATGAGATAAAAAAAAAGTATTTTCATCTAAAGAATTAGATGTTGGTTGTTAGAAATTAGAAAATATGTCCATTATGATGTGGCTCCATTGAAAGTTCATTTATTGAAGATAAATTATTGTGAACGTTAGGAGATGTTTTAGAGATCCTATTTATGTCAAGTTATAGAGATGGGTAGGTTGATTTGGATATGTTATAAGGTTAGAAATGGTGACTAGCTCCTACACTATCTTCCAGTGTTGATAGTGTGATTGAAAAAGGTTCGGTGTGCACTTCCAGGTTGATATTTTTCTTTGCACACCTGGATGTATGTTTGGGACATTTTAATGTATCCTCAATTCAAAAGGTTCATTGTCTAGAGATCCGCAAGGTATTTTTCAGGTGTATTAGTGGTTTCTGATAGTGTTCTTGAGGTCTGATATGAGAGATGTTGGTGAATCCAATGATCTGGGTGAATTTGGTTGTTTTTGTGTCCTTCATGATGCCTATGGGTGTTCTTATGTTATGTGTCTACTGAGATGGTGGTCTACATCGATTGTGGTGATTAGGATTGGAGGATTTTTCACTCAATAATTATTTTTCTTATGTTCTTGGCCGACTTGATTAGTAAAACATTTTTTGGAGATTCAATGCATGATCTGCAGATGAGTTACATGTTTGAGGTTGTTGATAAGGATCCTTTCTATGTTTTTGTAGTCAAACATCTAAATTGAATTATTATTCTTGGCACGTGGGTTTAAAGTTTGATATTGGGGTTTTTGCTGACCTTGTTTATCTTTCAAGGTTGATGAATTATATAAGGATTTAGGGAAACATCTTGTGGTGTGAACAAGTAGAATTTCTTGGATAGAAAGTGTACATATCTATTGAGGGTTGAATCAGTTGTCTGAAGGTGGAAGAGAGGATTTGAACAAAGAGCTAATTGTGATTCATTGAAACTAATCTAGGCATAGGGTAGATGACATTATATAGTTCATAAATCTCATATTGTTGTCTGATTGACCATTGTAGTGGTCTTGTAAGGAAGCGAGCCTTCTTTTGGGTTGTATCCCTTTGTATTCGAACAATGATCTCTAGGCAGTGTGCTTGAATGCATGTGCATTCCCTATTTGTAAAAAATTATACTTCTAACAAGGTATAGGCTTATTGTGGGTTCTAGATACACCATGGTTTTTCCCCTTCATGGTTTCCATGATTAATATCCTTGTGTTATGTGTTATGGTTGTGTTTCTAATTCTTGCATGCAAGTATAACTCATTAAGATAATAGATAAGGATTTTAAAGATTAAGGATTTTTGTAGTTATTGAACTTTTCAAGCAATTGATTGACCTTCCCCCTCCCTCTCAATTTTTTCTTGCCTTAGTTCTAACAGAGTTTCCTATAGAGGTGAGGAATTGTTTCATGCAAGAGGAGGTCAGTAACTTTGGGTGGTCTTCTCCTTTCTATGGCTTCTTGGGTGTGGATTGGATTTGTGATTGGCATTGTAGTCTAGTAATATCTTTTCTTTTTTCTCCTTTTGATGTGAGATCCTTTCCCGTTTCTATAGAAATGAATTTTGTAAATGGAGGGGTGGTTCTTCAATTAGAGAGGTGATGTTCTTTACTACAGGAAAATTTTAGATACCATTTTGGTACCCATTGTAAAGGTTTGGGGAGCCTTTCAAAATGTATCTATTATTTTTCCCCACATGTCTAGTTGCTAGTTATTTATTGTTAATGGCCTCTTTTGGCCTATGTCATGTAAGTGGCCAATCATGAACCTTTGTTCTATAAGAGGCCTTTTTACAAAAGGCAAGTAAATCTAATAGCAATGTGCCCTCTATGGCCTTGACCTGTAACAACCAACACCTTTTGTAATGTGTTGTTGATCTTTTGACAACCCTTCAACTATGATTGTGTAATGGTGACTCCCTTGTTTTAATTGGTAATTAATAGCAAAAAACTAATTGGCTACAAATCTACTATTTCTCTTCTAGTTGCCATGTTTTATTGTTTAAGTGATTAGTTTTATTCCAATTTATGTTTTGATGGTTTAGATTTAGATTTGTAATTGACTAGGACCCTTCCTCACTTTAATTAAAAAACCATCTTATTATCAAAACACACACACACACACACACACACACAATATTTCTCTTTTGTTATTATTGATTGTATGGTTCTAAATAATTTTAATAAGGTATTTTATACATAGTACCACATAAGCTTACACCTAGACCCTACCAAAAAGAAGTACAAAGATAAAATTTTTCTATCATTAGTAATATCATTATTGGAAATCACTACAACAACATCCACTACTACCTTTGTGTCTAGTAAATGATAGCATCGACACCTCTACTCTAATACTAATAATTTTATCTAGTGATACAACCCTTTCTAGCACTTGACACATGAAATTACCTTTGTACAAAAATTGATTCGTTTCTTGAATATGGTAGCTTTGGTTTTCAATTGATATATTTTATATTATGATGATAGTTTTAAGAAAAATAGATTGTGGTATTGAAATCCCAATAGAATTAGGTATATGTCAGAGGTGACTCTATATATCTTTATTTATATATCATTTCATTCAGACAATGTCATCATTTTTTCTCCCTCCAAAACTGACCTTTCTCTAATTTACTTTTGATACTAGGACACATATTTTGTGAGCTCCATTATCAATTCTATTAGTTTTATTATTTATAGTAATTTTTTTTACTCTTCATATTGGTGTATAAACTTCCTAATTTTATTATCTATATTTTTAAAAAGTTTTAGATTTCATTAATGGGTCCCTAGTCTATTGGTAAAGTTGATATGTTGTTAACAAGCCCTCTAGGAACTGTCTTGCTAAGTGCAAGGTTCTGACATTGAAGAAAAGGGATGAGACTGAGATCATGCCTCACATAGTTGGGCAGAATGGATATTCCTCAATCCTTGGCTCTTAGCTGAAGAGGCACAACTTAACACACATGCTCTTGTATTGGGTAGCTAAGAATTCTTTGTGGATGCAATACCCCCATAGAAGAAAAAACAATTATAGAATCTTATAGGTTATATTGAGTAGTTCTCATTTTAATAACTTATTAGAATTTATTTACTCTTACATACAAATTTTTTTTGTGCAATTTTTAAAAATGTAACTTTTTATGTAATTTTTATTGATGTACATTTGCCTATCCCATTTTGTATGTAAAGTTGTAAAGTCCTTAGATTTTAATGCCTTGTTGTATCATCTTAAAATGGAAGCACTTTCATGATAAGAACATTTAGCCCTTTGAGTAAGTGGTCTGGGGTCATGTCAAGCACCTTGATTAGGTCTTTGCATGGATCTAACTATTTCCCTCCTCTTTTGCTTCTCTCCCCCTATTTCCAACCTCTTTCTAACAACTTTCTTTGAGAAACTAAAGACTTTGACTTTCTGGGTCAAAGTTGAACTTGACTTTGACCTAGGGTAGAGTTGACCTAGGTCAAAGTTGAACTCGACTTTGACCTAGGGTAGAGTTGACCTCGACCCTAATCCCAAGTCCAAATTTTAGGTTCCAGAAGTTTCAAGATGTTGGGCTTCGGAAAGTTTTATTTTCCCTCTTCTGGGTCGATTGTTTCAGATTTAGGAATGGTAAAATCTTAAATTACATTTAATCTAGGTCCATTTCTAGGGCTTAAGATTAATTGGGATTTAATTATCCAATGTCAACCTCTCTAGAATTTTGTGCCCTAGATCACTATAAAAGGAAGCCTTCCTCTTTCATTTTCACATCCACCTTTCATGATCAAGTTTTGAAATCAATCCACAGTCAAGAAAGCAAGAAGGAGAAGGAAAGAAAGAATTCATTCATTCATCTTCAAGAATTCAAGCATTCATCAAGGAGATCCATTGTTAGCCATTGAAGGATTCAATCTCTATGCAACCCTCTTGTTGAAGATTTCTCCATCCACATTCATCCAAGCCTCTTCCTATGCTAAGATCCATTCAAGATTGGTGTTGAAGATATAATGCCATTGATTTCAGACATCCAATAGACATTACTAAATTCATTTTGAGCATCCCTACTTGTGGATTCAAGGATTTGAATCCTCCACAAGGATTTCAACATAAGCAAGGTGAATAGTTCCATTTACTTTGTTTATAAATATTGCAATTTCAATTACATTTCAAGGTTGATTCCAAATTGGGGTTTGACCAAGGAAAACCCCCCATCCAAACAATAAAAACCATTTTTCTTGAAGGTATAGGTACATGAAAATGAATTGAAGTGAAGATCTGGATACCCTTTTCAGTGAACTTCTGAGATCTGCGAACATAATTTTTGTTGGAGTTGTTTCAGGTCAGGGATGACCTTCAGTGAGGGGTAAGATTGTACCTCACTATCTAGGTCAAAGTTAACTTGACCTCATAAAGACAAAAGTTTTCTGGGTTTTCTCTGTCTCTGTACTTCTAGTCTGAAGCAGGTTGCAGAATTCCTTGAAACTGTGCACAAACATCAAAAATCAGCATTTTATAGATTTTCCCTATTTTGAGGTTAGTATTTTCCTTCTTTTCATTTAGGATTTCAAGTACATACTTTCTATAGTAGATTATAGGATTTCCTCCTTTCTCCATATTCTCCATTGTTTGATTCATTTGTGCATTGATCACTTCTTTGTGATTAATCAATTTGGATCTTTCCTTTTGGAAATTTGGATTAAGGATAGGTCCTATATTCCCCCTATCACATTATATATTTACTATCATTTATACCATTCATTTTGGTGACCCTTTCTATTCACTTCCATCCATACCCATCATTTACCCCTATTCATATTCATACTATACATTTTGGTGAACCCGACACGCTGACCCTCTTTTCTTTTATTCCCTATTATGTTTTGTGGTGTTAGATTTCCCTTTATATTATCTTGTTGGTGTTAGATTTATATTTTATATTAAATCTTGCATGCTAATTAGATTTATTGCATCTATATTTCAAAAATACAATTTTTTTTTTACAAAATCTCTTTCAAAATACAAAAATATTCATTTGTTCATGTTTTATATTTTAGTTCATTTGCGTTGCATTGGTTTATGAGCTTTAAATCTTCTAGTCCTACTTATAATATTCTGGTTAGACAAAGTCCTAGACTTATGGGTAAGTTTGATCCTGAGTCTTCCTCTCCTTTCCTTAGGATCCCGAATGATAATTTGATCCTTCATGATTCTAATCCTATTATGGAGAAAAAATATTCTCAATCATCTCATGATGAGGATGATGCTTTAAGAGTTCCTCCTGAACAAGTCCAAAAACTTTCAACTGAACTAGATAAAATAGGTAATTGGCTTATTCAAGAAAACCATAATCAAGATTTTATTCAAGCTATAGATGCTCTTAAGAAAGTTATTCATGATAGTGATCAAGGTGTTAATGTCTTGCGTTTCATTACCCATCTCGTGCATTCAAATGTCAAACCTTTTGCTCAATAAGCTCAAGATTTAGGGTTGATTCCTCCTGTCACTAGTAGCGAACCTTCTTCTGTTCCTTTGCCTAGTATTCCTACCTATACTCCTTCTTTGGTGACTGTGACGATTCCCTCTATTCCTACAAGTGTTCCTCCCATGTCCCTTCTTGCATCATAACATTCTTATCATAATCTTCCTTTTATTTATTCTAATCCTCTTCCAATTGTAGTTCCAATTGTTCCTCTAGTTGTGTCTTCCATTCCTGTAGCTTCTTACACTTTACCTAGTGTTTCTAATGTTGTTATTCCTCGTATTTCTTCTAATGATTCAACAATCACCAGTTTGGCTCAAACTGTGTCATCTTTACAACAACAACTTGCATCCTTGACTCAGAACAAGTTTAGCATTCCTACATGTGACATGGGTAGTCCTTTGTCTCGAGACATCATTCATACTCCTATTCCTCAGCAAGTTGATATGCCTCATCTTGAGAATTATAATGGAAAAGGAGACCCTATTCATCATGTTAAAACATTTCAAATCCTTTTTAGTGATTATGCTCATGACCATAGGATTTTAGCCAAGTTGTTTGCTATGAATTTTCGTGACAAGGCCTTACAATGGTATTGTTCCTTGCCTCCTTATTCTATTGACTCATTTCCACAACTTGCCAATGATTTTATAAAACAATTTCAAAATAACATTGGTCTGCAAGTGTCTTTGACTCATTTGATGTATTGTAAACAAAGTACTAAGGAAAAATTGATTGAATTTATTGGTAGATTTAAGCATTTACATGCTTAGATTTCGTATAATATTCTTGATATTGATATTCAACATATGTTTATTTCAAATCTGCAAAAGGATATTAGAGATAAGATTCTGCTTACTGAGTTTACCTCTTTTTAACAACTTTTTACATCGCTTCATCATTATCAATTACAAGTGATTCAATTTGAGAGAAACACTCCAATGGCTCCAGTTCCTATTGATAAAAGTGACGCTTCTCCTACTCCAAACAAATTTCAAAAATTTAACAACTATGTCAACATAAACAAACAAGCGAATGCAGTTATTGATCAAGTTGTTGTTGCATCTCACAATGCCACTTCTGCATCCACTTCTTTTTGATTAAATCATACATTTACTCCTCTTTTTGAATATTTATATTCTATTATGAATAGGTTTTTAATTTCTAATATGATTACTTTACTTCCTATTTGACCTCTTTTACTTGCTACGATTGCATCTAAATCCTTTGATCCTAAAGCATTTTGTCAATATCATCAACAGAATGGTCATGATACTAAGAAATTTTATTCTTTAAAACATAAGGTTCAAGACTTAATTGACTCTAATACCTTATCTGTTGATAATCTTGATGGTAGTGGGAACAAATTTTTCTCTCCTAATCAAAATCTTCAAATCTATATGAATCTTTTACCTACACATGATACTAATATAATTGCTCAGCCATCTTCTATGGATATTGTGTATGATTCAAAGATGGATGATCTTAATCACATTGTTAATCAAGTGGAGCATGTTGTTCAATCTATATCTCCACCTCAGCCTCAACCTTAGCTTCAATCTGAAGTTCAATCTCAACCTATGCCAAAACCTAAGCCTAAATTGAAAACTCAACCTAAACCTTGACAATAACCTAAGAATAAAAGACCTCAGGAAATTTTGATTACCTTTGATGATTCTGAGACTATTAAAGCTCTTGATGGTCCCCTTTATATTTATGCTAGGATTTCTCAGATACCTACTTGTGGTTGTCTTGTTGATCCTAGATCCTTAGTCAATGTTATTACTGAAGAAAATCTTTTTATGAAAAATCTACAATACGATTCTTATGATACATCTGATGTGTGGATTCAAACTTGTAATGGTTTTCTTTATCCATCATTTGGTTCTATTAACTTACTAGTTGAACTTTGTGGTAAAATTGTGAGCACTACCTTTGTTGTTGTTCCTACTTCTGATTATTTTTAAGTTAAGCTTGGTTTGCTGTGGTTAAATGCCATGCATGCTTTTGTTTCACCTATCTATAAATGTCTTAAATTTGTTCATGATGAAGAAGTGAAGATGGTTAATCATAGTTTATATCAACCTTCTAGGCCTAGAGATTGTGCTACCCTTGACTTCTTTTGGTCTTCATTACCTAATTCATGCCCTTCTCAACCTGATAATCTTTTCCTCTCATAACAAACTTATAAGCATCATAAGATTATCAAGTTAAGCCTACCTCCTATGGATCTTAATCATGGTCTTTTGCCTGCACCTTCCATACCTCCCTTAACTATGGCTTCTAGTTTTGTTAATCAAGATCCTAGTGTTTCTTGTCCATTTGCTGATAATCCTATTAATCCTCCTATAGAGCCTGTGAAGGATCCGGTAATTGTACCTCCTAGTTCTCAACATATTTCAAGTAAAGAAAAATGTAATTGATTTTATAATGAACATCATAAGAAGCATCATGCTAGAGATAAAGCTCGTAATTCTACTCTTCAAAATTCTTTACTTTCTTCTGATAAGCCTATGCATGATGTTGTTGCTAATAATGATGTTAAGATGCATGATTATGATGATTCTATTCATATCTTAGATCCTATTTTGATTAATCTAGATGAAGAAGATACTCTTGATGATGTTAATGATGAATATAAAACTATTGACATTAACATTGATTTACCTAATATGCTGTCATCACAATTAACAATTACACCTAGTATCAAACATTGTGATTATCAAAAGGATCCTTGTTTGGAATTGGCTATCATTTACTGTGTTGGATATAGTCCCTCTTGCGAGTTACCCACCTTCCCTAAAGGATATAGAATGAGATGGGGAGAGTAGGTGGTACGCTTGATCAACTTGTCCTTTATGGTAGATTTGTTGTGTGTTTGATTGTAGTACTGTGCTTTTCCCATGATGTGTTTGCTAAATGTTGTTAGATTCTTTTATACGACCCTTGGTACTTTGTTGGTACAAGGTGATAAAGCAATCAAACCTATTGTATAATTCATCTATATGTATCTCTATTCTTCTATATGTTGTTTCATGTTATGTTGTACTTGTGCTATTGTTCATAAATGTTTCCTTGTGTAATTTGCTTGGATCCTCAACTTGGTAGCATTGATTCTTTTTGGTCTCCAGGTCATGGTCCGAAAAGATTCTTCTTCATATCTCTTATGTAATCTTTCCTCTTTTGTGATTGTAATATATATATTATCTTATAAGTATAATGACCCCACAATAGGTAGATCCCTTCTATGTTCTCTGTATGTTTATGATGAAGGGGCATCCAAGGTTGGAGCAGGGGCATTCTGTGTGCTTGGTGAAACTGCATAAGTGTTTGTGTTTTGGCCAGTTTTACTCAGTTGCAGCCTTGATCGATGGCCTCAGTCATTAAAGGAATCTCGGTCACTGAAGGAACTCAGTAGTCTCTAGTGCTCGGTGAATAGGTTACTCAATCATGCCTGTGGTGCTCAGTTGACACTAGTGCTCGGTGATGCTTGGCTGGCTTAGTTACTTCACTGTCACTCGGTAGATCTGACTTGCCGATTGAGTTTTGTTTGATTTGTTGGGCCAAATTGGTGCATTTATTATTTGTATCTTTTGTTGGATTTTCCTATGTGGATCTGGAGGCTGACATGCTGTATTAAATTTTTATATACATTTTATAAGCTGACTTGTATGTCATTTAATATTTGTTAGGAAGGGTTTGGGTTTTCATCTTGCCGACTTGTGGCTGATGATTAGTATTTAAGGAGGGCTTGGGTATATGTTTGGAAGAGGTAGGAGCAATGGAAGGTAGAAGGAGCATAGGCTTAGAGGTGCGCTACTGAATTTGGAGTTGGTGAAGTTGTGGAAAAGTTGTTTCCATGAACTTGCAGATCTGATTCCTATTAGATAGTTTTTAATAGCAAAGCTAGTGGTTGCACACTTGTGAACAAGGAGATTTATTGGAGGCTTATGAGCTCAAGTTTAGATCTACCTTAGGGTTTCCATCAGCTTCTAATTGTCTTTAGAGCTGAACTAGCTAGTGAATGTATTGGATTTGGTCTTGGATCTTGCATAATTGTTTATTGATTGTAATTGGCCCTAACTTGGAAGGCCTTACAATTGGGCATGTTAATGGAAATTAGAGTTAAACAATTGATTGTGGTTCTTTGTGAGTATTCCATTGTGTTGTTCTGACTACCTGCAAGGTTTGGATTTTCCTTAATTGGATCCACCATCCCTTGACCTACGTCAGGTGGTATCAGAGCCAAGTTTTATTCTTGTTGGAGCGAATGTTGATCTTGTGAAGCAAAAGTTTGACCTAGCAAGGTTGATCTTGTGAAGTTAATCTTAGTGAAGGAAAGATCTTGTGATCTTGATTGTAGATCTGTGGCACTAGACTTGGGAAATTGTGCCCTAGTTACTTTGCAAGATTATAGGTTACGATCTGAATTGCATACAACATGGAGATTGTCACAAGGTGATCAGTGAGGGTTTGTTGCCGAGGGTTTCTATTATCTTTAAGGATGCTACCAAGAAGATTAGACCCTAGAGTTATTCAAGACCTCTGTGATACTGTGGAATTGAGGATTACAGAAAAGGTGAAATTAGATTTCAGATTTGAGATGGAATTGATGAAGAATGACATGGTCACCAAGATCATGAGAGCTATTACTGGTATTCCTTGAAATGTTGGTACTGAGGATGGCTTTGAAGAAGCTGCTAAAGAATTTGAACATGCTAGATCTAGTGGTGATGACCAAAGGGATAGATCTGGTGAAGATAGAACTACTCGGTTGCCTAGATCTATTTCTTGGTTTAGTGTTTACTGAATGGAAGTCTCTACTTTCTTTAGCACTTTGAAACCTGAGAATTTGATTGATTGGATTAGTGAACTTGAAGAATTCTTTGAGCTAGGAGAAATTGAAGATCCTCTTTGGGTGAGATTGGCACAGACAAAGTTGAAAGGTCATGCTGCTCTTTGGTGGAAAGAATTGCAAAGAGATCGAGAGGATGAAGGTGAAATGAAGATCAATTGGTGGAGGTTGATGGTGACTAAATTGAAAGATAAGTTCATACCTACTGACTATGAGCTTGAATTGTTTAAGAAGTTACAAAATTTGAAACAAAAGGATATATCTGTTGAAGATTATACTGAGGAATTCCACAAACTTACTATTCGGTTTGGACATCGAGAGATTGGTAAGGAAAAGGTGGCTCAGTATGTGAATGGTTTGAGATTCAATATTCAGGATGAGCTTGGTATGCTGAAGATTGATTCTATAGAAGATGCTTATTAGTATGCATTGAGGGAAGAAGAAAATTTGAAAAGGAAGCAACCTAATAACTCCCGAGGGAAGGAGAAAGTTGATCACTCGGCAAAGGAGAAATTGACTGATGCAGAAGATGAACAGAAACCTGTAGAACCTAAGAAGAAGATAGGTAGAGTTATCTTTAAAGGTACTTGTTATAACTATGGAGAGGAAGGACACCGTTCTTTTGAGTGTACATAGAAGAAGGTTGACCGATGAACTAATGTGGTAAATGAGAACATTCAGAATGAACCTGAATCAAAGAACTTACTGCTTCGGCAAACATTACTCGGTACAAAGGATGAACTTTGTCAGAGGAGTAATTTGTTTAAGACCTGATGCAAGTCTGAAGGTAAACTCTATGATGTTATTGTTGATAGTGGAAGTACTGATAACCTTCTTACTGAACACATGGTTAGGAAACTTGGTTTAAGTAGAATGAAACATCCACATCCTTATAGGATTGGTTGGCTGCAAGATGTTCATGCTTTGGAAGTAAGAGAACAATGCTTCATTGATGTTCAGATTAGCTAGTATAAGGATCTTGTGTTTATGTGACATTGTGGACATGGATAGCTTCCATATATTGCTTGGTAGACCTTGGAAATATGATTGCAGAGCTATGTATAATTGTGTAAAGAATGTTTTTACTGTTGAGAAGAATGATAGGAAGTTTTCACTGATGCCTTTGATGGATACAACACTCGGTAGGAGAAGCCTGAGTATTGGTAGCTGATTTGAGGTTGGGGATCCAAAGAAAATAAATGATTAGTATGGAGAACAAACTTGTTCATTGTCTAGAAAAGACTTGAAGAGACAGAGGAAACAAAAGTGGAAGAAGTTGCAAGAAGAAAAGGTGGGGGACTTGTATGTGAAGAACTAGTTCAGGGTTCATGTGTTGAATCCTAGAAGATGTTCTTCTCACATATGAACATCTTTTAGAACCTGGGGTGTCTCATGTAGGGGCATCCAAGGTTGGAGCAGGGGCATTTTGTGTGATTGGTGAAAATGCATAAGTGTTTGTGTTTTGGCCAGTTTTACTCGGTTGTAGCCTTGACCAATGACCTCGGTCATTGAATGAAGCTTGGTTGCTAAAGGAACTCGGTAGTCTCTGGCACTTAGTGAATAGGTTAATCGATCATGCTTGGGGTGCTCGGCGATGCTTGGCTGGTTTGGTTATTTCACTGTCCCTCAGTAGATCTGACTTGCCGATGGAGTCTTGTGTGATTTGTTAGGCTGACTTGGTGCATTTATTATTTTTATATTTTGTTAGATTTTCTTATGTGGATCTGGAGACCGACATGTTGTATTAAATGTTTGTATACATTTTGTAAGCTGACTTGTATGGTATTTAATATTTGTTAGGAAGGGTTTGGGTTTTCATCTTGCCGACTTGTGGCTGATGATTAGTATTTAAGGAGGGCTTGGGTAGATGTTTGGAAGAGGTAGGAGAAGTGGAAGGTAGAAGGAGCATAAGCTTAGAGGTGCGCTACTAAAGCTGGAGTTGGTGAAGTTGTGGAAAAGTTGTTTCCATGAACTTGTAGATTTGATTCCTATAGGATATTTTGTAATAGCAGAGCTAGTGGCTGCACACTTGGGAACAAGGAGATTTCTTGGAGGCTTGTGAGCTCAAGTTTAGATCTACCTTAGGGTTTCCATCAACTTGTGATTATCTTTAGAGCTGAACTAGCTAGTGAATATATTGGATTTGGTCTTGGATCTTGCAGAATTGTTTACTGATTATAATTGGCCCAAACTCAGAAGGCCTTATAGCTGGGCATGTTAATGAAAATCAAAGTTAAACAATTGATTGTGTTTCTTTGTGAGTATTCTGCTGTGTTGTTCTGACTAGCTGCAAGGTTTGGACTGTCCTTAATTGGCTCCACCATCCCTTGACCTGTGTCAGTTTATGTGGTATTTCCCTTGATTTGTCTTTGTCTAGGGGCATCTCGTAGTGGAATCATAATTAGTGGAGTTGTTTATGTTTCTGTTAAAGCCATTGATCCTGTCAAAGTGTTAGCAATGTCTTTAACCTAGGGGCATATGCTCTGCTCACCTATTGCACACACGCACTTTTCGATATACATATACTATTTTTCAAGATACTTTCCTCCCTTTATGGATTAGTGACTAATCCTTAAAGCATGGATTTTTATTTAGGATCTCTTGATCCCTCCAATTTTAAATTTTTGATCCCTTAAGGTCAAAGGTGTCCTTAAGACTGGATCTCTTTTGCTTTTGGTTTTACTCTTATGGAATAGAATATTCTTAAGGGTGAATCCTTGATGGGTTGACTAGTGAGTAGCCACATTCACTAGGCAGTTCAATTCCATCTTTCTAGTTGTGTTGTTTCCTTGTGTGGTTCACAATGGGACATAAGTTCTCATTGGGTGTGATAATCACTCTCTCTCTCTCTCTCTCTCTCCCTCTTTCTAGAGATGTCTCTCTTATTTTGATCTTGGAGTTGATGAAGACTTGAGTCCCTGGGGGCTTGAGGATCCCTTTGTCTCTTTGATTTTAATAAGATTATATTTTCATTATGATCTCCTTTACCAAGAGTTTGTATTGAGTCCATATTCTTCCTAAAGTGGGGGCTTAATGTATTGTCTTAAAATTTAAGCACTTTCATGACAAGAATGTTTAGCTCTCCGAGTAAGTGGTCTGGAGTCATGTCATGCACCTTGATTAGGTCTTTGCATGGATCTAGCTATTTGCCCCCTGTTCTGCTTCTCTCCCCCTATTTCTAGCCTCTTTCTGACAACTTTGTCTAAGAAGCTAAAGACTTTGACTTTCTGGGTCAATGACAACCTGATGGGTCAAGGTCGACCTTGACCCTGACCTAGGTAAAATTCAACCTTGACTCTAACCTAGGGTAGAGTTGACCTTGACCTTGACCCCAGGTCCAAATTTCAGGTTCAGGAAGTTTCAGGATGTCGGTCTTCAGAAAGTTTTATTTTCTCACTTCTGGGTCAACTGTTTCAGATTTAAGAATGGTAAACTCTTAAATTGCATTTAATCTAGGTCCATTTCTAGGGGTTAAGATTAATTAGGATTTAATTCTTCAATGTCGACCTCTCTAGAAGTTTGTACCCTAGATCACTATAAAAGGAAGCCTTCCTCTTTCATTTTCACATCCACCTTTCATGATCAAGTTTTGAAATCAATCCACAATCATGCACGCAAGAAGGAGAAGGAAAGAAAGAAAGCATTCATTAATCTTCAAGCATTCAAGCATTCATCAAGGAGATCCATTGTTAGCCATTGAAGGATTCAATCTCTATGGAGCCCTCTTGTTGAAGATTTCTCCACCCACATTCATCCAAGCCTCTTCCTATGCTAAGATCCATTCCAGATTGGTGTTGAAGATCTAATACCATTGATTTGAGACATCCTATATACATTTCTACATTCATTTGGAGGATCCCTACTTGTGGATTCAAGGATTCGAATCCTCCACAAGGACTTCAACATAAGCAAGGTGAATAGTTCCATTTACTTTGTTTATACATATTGTAATTTTAATTACATTTCAAGGTTGATTCTAAATTGGGGTTTTACCAAGGCAAACCCCCCATCCAAATAACAAAAAACATTTTTCTTGTAGGTACAGGTACATGACAATGAATTGAAGTTCAGATCTGGATAGCGTTTTTGATAAACTTTTGAGATCCATGAACAAAATTTCTATCAAATCTGTTTCAAATCAGGGATGACCTTTAGTGAGGGATACGATTGTGCCCTGCTAGCTGGGGCAAAGTTGACCCGACCTCAGAAAGACAAAAGTTTTCTAGGTTTTCTCTATCTCAATATTTCTAGTCTGGAGCAGGTTGCAGAATTCCCTGAAACTGTGCTCAGAGATCAGAAATCAGCATTTTCCAGATTTTCCCTATTTTGAGGTTAGTATAAATGCCTTCTTTTCATTTAGGATTTCAAGTACATACTTCCTATAGTAGATTATAGGAATTCCTCCTTTCTTCATATTCTCCATTGTTTGATTCATTTGTGCATTGATCACTTCTTTGTGATTAATCAATTTGGATCTTTCCTTTAGGGAATTTGGATTAAGGATAGGTCCTATATTCCCCCTCTCACATTATATATTTACTATCATTCATACCATTCATTTTGGTGACCCTTTCTATTCACTTCCATCCATACCCATCATTTACCCCTATTCATATACATACTATACACTTGTATATTTATTAAGTACTTTGATTTGCCTTTTAAATCTTTCAATTTTTTTCATGTGTAATATCTACCTAGTCCTTAGATTTTTCACATATCATTTTGTATGTGAGCGTCAATCTAAATATTTATTTTATTGGTAGTAAATATCATATGGTCGACATCTCCAAAATAAATATTTATTGCACAAAATATTTGAGAGATAGAATGACTTTTGAGAAATAGTAAATTTTTATCATGTTAATGCGAGATATAAATATTCATGACACTAGTAATTTAATTATTTAAGGAAAATTTCATAATCAAATATTTTGTGTTAAATATCAAGTATATATTGATATATACTTGATATATAATATAAAATATTTAATATTTTTTAATTAAGAAGCAACATAACAACAATGTTGATGCTTACAAAGCCACTTCCAAGGGCAGTACCACTGGATTGATTAGTTAGGATTAATAGCAGATTAGCACTAGATTAAGTAGTCCAAACACATTAACACTAGATTGACATTTATAGAAGAAGAGTATTTGAGAAACTACAACTAGATAAGGGGAGGAAAAAAACCACAAAATAGAGAAAACCTAGATACTAGCCCTTGAGTCACTAATGCAGAGTGACATGGTCTTCGCACAATGGTCAACTGATCTTGGTGTTCACTCATATGATTACCCACTATCCCTTCAACACAGCCCTCTCAAGGCATCAAAACTTAACTTTAACCTTCCCAACTTGGTTCACCACTTCCAAGGGTCTTCTTATACCCTACACAACTTGATTCAACTACTTTTTTTCACCCAATAGATAGGTTCATACACAAACCCTTAACTAGGCACTTTCTAGGCCTATTTCCCCAATTAGGTCTCCAAACCAAGTTTTTTGGTCTTAACTCACAAAATTCCACGAAAAATTGGAAAAAAAAATCATAGTTTTAGATACCCTTGTTAGAGTTACACAATATACCAAAAATACTCACACCACTCCTTTGGACTAGCTCTATGAAATAATGCAATTTACCCCAAAACTAGTCCTAATTTGTCCACTTTTACAAAGAAAGTACCCACAAATCTTGCAACCAAGCCTCAAAACTTTGATAAGTCTTCTATCTTGACACTAATCAAATGTTTCTTTCACTTATTTGGTCATCCATATACATTTAAGGGGTTAACCCAAAAACCCTCACCAAAAGGGCCTATAAAGCTAGGACCTCCTTAAAATCTTCCTTCCAAACACTTCAAAAATTTAAACAAAGTTGTTTCCCCTTTACTACAACATACTCCAATACATTCCAATATAAAATGACCCCCTTGTTAAGATAGATCTTCAGATCCAATACATGCACACACAAATCATGCTCTTTTTTCAAGCAAACAATCAACTTCTTGGTGATCACCAAAACCAACTTCACTCCAACATCTAATCCTGTTATTAAATGATATATTAGATCACATTTGACTGATTCTACAAGGAACCAAAGGAATACATAAATTAGAATGGGTCTTCATGCCATTAGGACTCTCAAAACAAGGAATACCCCAACGCTTCCTACAATATTTTAAATCAAAGAGAGGAACAAACAATTTTTAAGTCTTCAAAAAATATTGCCCCAAAATCCATTTTTGTCACCCCCCTCCAATACCTTCCCAGTACCCCACCTCACGACCCAAAAGAATCCCCCTCCTCCTTATTTAGGCAATTTACTGCCCCCTTTTTTTGTCTATTTAAAAACCCCCAATATGAATGCACATGATATTGTATTTCTCCTTCAGCGAAGACCCCATGCAACAACCATGCACAATGTGACCAAATCGTAGCCCTCTACATGGGGTTTGTCAACCATAACTTTGTGTAAGTGATCTATAGACACAAAGGAAAGACATTTATACATACCCTTTCAAGATTCTTATAAAATACCAAACTTGGACTCCCTGTTACTTTGGAACACAAACACCAAATTTATGTCTGTCACTATTTTGAGAGCTCAATTAGGCCTAATCTTAAAAACAAGCACATGGGATCTCAACACAAATTCTCTACAAATGGCTTAGACAACGTCTAAACACCTCCAAACCACCAAATCCATGAGTTTTAGGTTCCCACACAATTGGATTTTGCATAGGCTTAAGAATTTCCCAAAACTATCTTTATTTTGAGATTGTCATACATAAAAATTAGGATTAGGGTATCATTTTTCTCCCTCTACATGTCATGAACCATTCTCCAACCACCAATAAATATTTATTTTAATGTTAGTAAATATCAGTTGTTTGAGAATATATTTATGACTCCACCCACACCTTGTCTTGCACTTATCATTTTGCCAAGTTGGGGTAATGGGAGGGCAAATTAAGGCGAGACTAGTTTTCTAGAGGCTGTCGATGGGGCCCGAACCCACCAAATAGTTAGTTTAATTGAGGAGGAGAGAATCGATCTCAAGACCTATATGGGACAAATCCAAAGCCCTTAGCCAACAATGCCACCCCTTCGGGGTATATTTATTGATATTTCTATCTTCCAATAATAAAACCAATATGTTCTATTAGTAGTTCATAAGTCTCCTCACAACTCTTGGGACACGTTCAACTAGTAGGTCTTCTTGCCTAATCAAATCAAAATCTTTTACACCTATTTTAGTTACAAATTATATAAACATGAAAACTATTATTGTATCTATTTTTCAAGTTCACTTTATATTAATCCCGTGATTATCATACAATTCATGATTTTTTCCAATTGAAAAAAGTAATAATTCAACAGAAAAAGAAAATAAATATTCTAAATTATATTTACGAAATAATTCAATATAATTAAACAGTACAAATATACTACCAAACTACATTTGTTTAATTTATTTTATAAAAATATAAAATTAAAGATGACCCCTTTTTAACCACTATTATTTCTAGTTGTGATGACCCCTTTTTAACCACTTAACCTAAATTCCATCATTTAGGCACAAATTAGGTGATCATTCAATAATTAGCAACATATATCCATCACTATCATTAAAGTCTAGAGGAAAAGAAGCTATTGAGTGTTAATCTAATGAACATAGTCATTTGGATGATTTCTTCATATAGGGCACAGGAGTCTTTCTCCCTCCCTTACTACGATCATCATAAGATGGAAGACTTACAGTGCAAGGGCGTGTGAAACAGACTACAAGCGGCTTCCCTGTGGGATAACCATCATGTGCCCGAAATTACTCCGCCTCTCCCTCCACAAACTCCCTACCCTAAGATATCGTAATGTGGGATGAGAAATAGATCCCTATGTACTATAATTAGAACATGTTCCCAAATGTCACCATTATATATATATATATATATATATATATATATATATAGATATATATATATATATATATAGATATATATATATATATATATAGATATATATATATATATATATATATATATATATATATATATATATATATATATATTAACATTTATTATTTGTGTCATGTTACTTCTTCATGTTTATATTCGATCTGATTTTCACATAGCAAATATCATATTGGTTTCTAACACATTGGGAATGGCACGTAATGCTAGGTACGTACCTTAGCCTGTTTGGGTGGTACCGCCAAGTACCACTGTAAAGGCTGTCGACTGTGCTTGCTCCGTATGAAGTGCTTGGTCTGCGCGTCTTCCTTGTTCCGTATTTTTCATTGCCAAGGATACCAATCGGTATTTATAAGTATTGATTGGTATCTTCCAAACGGTACATCCCTTGGGTGTATTTATTAATCAGGTACTGTATAGTTTAATTTCAAATACGCCGATGATAATATTAATACTTATTTTATATTTGTTTAATAATAATATTATTAATGCATAATTTATCAACACTATAATATTAATTTAATCATTGATATTTATGGTGTTAATACTAATAATTTAACACTAATTTATTTATAATTTATTTTTTTTTACAACAATTGAATAACTTATGTATTAAAATAACATTTAAGATGTTGATCCCAATAATTGAACAAATGTAAGCATAAAGAAATATTATATTAATTATGGCTCATGACAGTCCACCCTTCCTGAATTTGCTTGTCCTCAAGCAATGTTGAGTGAGAAATGACCTCTTCTCCCACCCATGTAGCATCTTCCCTGGGTAGATTTTTCCATTTTACTAAGTATTTTCGAATAGTCCTGTTCCTCAATTTCTTGTCACGCCTATCAAGAATAACCTCAGGTTCCAAGATGAGTTTTCCTTCATTGTCTAGTGGCGGCAATTCCACACAAGGGCTTATTTGTTTTCCAAGGACTTTCTTTAGTCTGGATACATGAAAGATGTTATGAATCCTGGTGTTCTTGGGTAATTCTATTTCATAGGCTACTTCACCTACTCTTCTTAAGACCCTATATGGTCCATAGAAACGTGGCTTTAGTTTCTCTGCTCCATTGACCTTAAGTGAAGATTGCTTGTAGGGCTGTAGTCTTAAAAATACCAGATCCCCAACTTCGAACATCCTTTCCACTCGCTTTCGATCAACATATATCTTTTGTTGGTTTTGAGCATGGTGGAGATTATCTTTTAGAGTCTTCATAATATCAATGTTTTGTTGGATGAAATCCTTGGCTCCTGGTACCTTGCTTTCTTGAGTAATCAAATCTCTGAATGTGGTGGCCTCATATCCATATAGTGCTTTAAACGGACTCATCCCAATAGACATGTGATGGGTGGTATTATAGCAGTATTCTCCTAAGTGTAACCATTTGGTCCATGCGTTTTGTTGTCCAGTCACATAGTTCCTAAGATATCCTTCTATCCATTTATTTACAATTTCGGTTTGTCCGTCCGTCTGGGGGTGGTAACTTGTGCTGGGAGTCAGCTCAGTTCCTGTTAACCGAAAAAGTTCTTTCCAAAATAGGCTGAGAAACTTGCTATCCCTTTCACTAATAATATTTTTTGGTAATCCATGCAGCCTGAAAATTTCTTTGAAGAATATCTCTGCTATCTGTGGTGCCTTATAGTGTATGGATATTGGGAAGAAATGTGCATATTTGGTCAACCTATCCACTACTACAAAGATAGAATCTCTTTCTTGCACTTTTGGTAACCCTGTAATGAAATCCATTGAAATGCTTTCCCACTTTTGATTTGGAATGGGTAATGGTTGTAATAAACCAGCGGGGTGATTTTGTTCGGACTTATTCTTCTGGCATGTAATACATTCTTGGACATACTTCATAATGTCCTTTTTCTGACCTTTCCAAGAGTACCTTTCCCTTATCTTCTTGTAAGTCTTATAGAACCCTGTGTGTCCTGATAGAGGATTGCCATGGTACTCCCTCATAATCTTTTCTTTAACCTTGGAGTTTGTTGCAAGGATTATTCTTCCTCTATATAGAATGAGTTCTTCAATTATTTTAAATTCATCATTTGGTATATTTCCTTCCATGATCTCATTAGTTCGTGGATCCTTAGCATATTCTGCAACAATGTTATTTTTCCAATCGCTTGTAATACTAGTTAGAGTGTTCAAATGACCTCGCCGGGATAAGGCATCTGCTACTACATTATTGGTTCCTTTGACGTACTCTATCAAAATTATAGGCTTGGATCTTGCTTACCCATTTTTGTTGATGATCATTGAGGTCTTTTTGATTCATAAAGAACCTTAAGCTATTATGGTCTGTCTTAATATTGAACCTTCCACATACTAGGTATTGTCTAAATTTTGCCAATGCATGCATGATAGCCAACATTTCCTTATCATAGATTGAGTAGTGCCTTTCTATCCTTGAAAGTTTCCGGCTCTCGAAAGCAATAGGGTGTTTTTTTTGCATGAGTACTGCCCCAATTCCTTCTCCTGAAGCATCACACTGTAACTCAAAAGGTAATGTAAAATCTGGAATAGCCAAGACTGGGCAAGAGCTCATTTTTTCCTTTAGCCCTATAAAAGCTTCCTCTGCTGCCTCATTCCATCCAAAATTTCCTTTTTTTGTTAAGTTTGTCAGTGGGGATGCTATCTTGGAAAAATTCTTCACAAATCGTCTGTAGTAACTACATAAGCCCAAAAATCCCCTAAGTTGAGTTAGGGTTTTGGGTTTTGGCCATTCCCTTATTGCTTTAACTTTTTCTTCATTGATGCTTACACCTTTGGCACTGATTTTATGACCCAGGTAGAGAATTTCTTCTAACCCAAATTCACACTTTGATGCTTTTGCAAACAAGGATTTAGATTCCAATATGTTTAAGACTTCTTCAATGTGTTGGAGGTGCTCCGTCCATGACCTACTATATATGAGGAGGTCGTCAAAGAATATGAGTAGAAACTTCCTGAGTTGTTTTCGGAAGATATGATTCATGCATGATTGGAAAGTGGCCGGGGCATTAGTGAGACCAAAAGGTAAAACTAGAAACTCAAAATGCCCATAATGACATCTAAATGCAGTCTTGGGAACATCCCCCTACCTCATTCTGATTTGATGGTATCCTGATCGTAAATCAATCTTAGAGAAATACATTGCTCCATGAAGTTCGTCTATGAGCTCATCCACTCTAGGAATGGGATAGCGATTCTTAATAGTTTTCTTGTTTAGTGCTCGATAATCTATACACATCCTCATTGTCCCATCCTTCTTTTTCACAAGTACCACCAGTGATGCAAAAGGACTTGAGCTAGGTTGAATATGTCCCATTGCTAGGAGTTCTTGAATGGCTTTTTCAATTTCATCCTTATATTTTTGAGGATGTCGGTAAGGGGTGGTAATCACTGGTTTAGCATCTTTTTCCAATTCTATAATGTGTTCAAATCCTCTTTTAGGTGGTAATCCTGGTGGGATTTCATCAAACACCTTTTGATGTTTCTTAATAATGGGCTCAATATCTATATGGATGGCTGGTTTTTGTGGGGTAGATTGGTTTAGTACTAGGCATTGTGCAACCCACTCTCCTTGACCATGTCAGAATATTCTTTCTATTCTTTTGCATGAGACTAATTTTGTAGGACTATCAGGTATTCCTTCCAATGTTATTTCTTCCCCTTCGTGCTCAAATTGGATCTTTAAGTTTGGGAGGTCAAACTTAAAACATCCCAAAGAAAATATCCATGGAGCCCCCAAAATTATATCTGAATCTAGTGGAACCACGTGCAAGTCCTCTCTAATGGTATGCTTCCTTCCCAATGTGATTTCTTGTTGTGGAATCACTTTTGTACATCGTACCAATGATCCTGTGGCTTGGGCAGCAGTAAATCCCTTGAACTTTTCAGTTTTTAACCTCATTTTATTAACTAGTTTTTCATCAATGTAGTTATGGGATGCTCCACTATCAACTAGTGCAATGACTTTTTGTCCATTGAGAGTGCTCCTGATTCTTAAGACTCGATGTTTAGAGGATTGAGTAATAGTTGCTATCACTCCATATTCTTCTCCTTCTTCTTCTTCTCTTTCTTCATGTCTTGCTCTTTTTTTGGTATTTTCTTCCTCAGGGTCTTCTTCTATTCTTTGGATGTGGCCCCTCTTTTTACATTTATGTCCTGGTACCCAGTCTTCATTGCAATTACGACAAGGGTTTCTCTTCTGGTTGCAACTATGGTTTGGCCCCCATGGTTCTTGGCATTTGAAGCATAAATTCTTTTTCTTTGGCTCATCTTGTTCCTTTATAGGTATGAAATTTTTGTATGACTTATCTTTCTTGTGGGATTGTGTGTTGGGCTTACTCCATGACTTGTTACTCGTAGTTGAGACTTCCAGCCTTAGTGCTATTTCAAAAGCATCATCTAGGGATGTAGGCTTTAGGGCACTTACTAGTCCCTTTAATGAGTCCTTTAATCCTTCTATGAATAAGTAGGTGGAGCGGTCGTCATCTACTCCTGTGACCTAGACTGAAATTTTTTGGAACTCTTTTATATAATCTTCTACCGTTCCTTGTTGCCTTATTTGAGTCAATTTCTTAAAATTTTCTTGGGGATGCCTTCTATCAAATCTCTTAATGAGTTTTTGTGAGAATTCTTCGTAAGAAGTGATATTCTGGTGCCCTTGAGTAAAAAGGCCATGGTGCCACCAATCATGTGCCGTACCCTCCAAGTGAAGAATCACAAATTGGAGTGCGTCCTCTTCCATCATAGGGCTAAGGGTAAGATAAGTATTCAATTTTTGTAGCCAAGCGTGTGCAGTGGATTTTCCCGATCCATCAAAATTTGGGAGTGTTACTTTATTTACTTTGCTTTTAAAATCTTGATTTTGAGGTCTCCTTTCTCTCCTAGGAGCTTCTTGTCTGTTAGCTTCACAAAATTCTCTAAATGTTACTAACTCTCTAATTTCTGGTTCAAGGCTTGCATAAGCTCTAGCATTCTCAATGGCATTATTGGTTATTTGTCCCACTCCTTCTTCCATCGAGGGATCCTCCGTAGGTAAGAAAGGGGGGTTTGGGCACCCTAGATGACAAAGCTCCATTATTTTCTGAGTGGTTTGACCTTACGTCCTCTCCCACTAGAATTATTGTTTTTTAGATTGTTTATGAATTTCCCATGTTTTGTAATGCCTGGAGAAGTGCTTGGTTTGACCTCTCTATTTGCTCTGCTAGGGTTTGGTTTGTCTGTTCCATAATATTTCTAAGTTCATTAGATAATTGTTCAGCCATGGCGGCACTTCCTCTAGTTTGCATGAGCTTTACTTTCACAGGATGCAAAATTATGCTCTGATACCACTTGTGATGACCCCTTTTTAACCACTTAACCTAAATTCCATCATTTAGGCACAAATTAGGTGATCATTCAATAATTAGCAACATATATCCATCACTATCATTAAAGTCTAGAGGAAAAGAAGCTATTGAGTGTTAATCTAATGAACATAGTCATTTGGATGATTTCTTCATATAGGGCACAGGAGTCTTTCTCCCTCCCTTACTACAATCATCATAAGATGGAAGACTTACAGTGCAAGGGCGCGTGAAACAGACTACAAGCGGCTTCCTGTGGGATAACCATCATGCGCCCGAAATTACTCCACCTCTCCCTCCACAAACTCCCTACCCTAAGATATCGTAATTGTGGGATGAGAAATAGATCCCTATGTACTATAATTAGAACATGTTCCCAAATGTCACCATTATATATATATATATATATATATATATATATATATATATATACTTATATATATATATATGTGTGTGTATATATATATATATATATGTGTGTATATATATATATATATATGTGTATATATATATATGTGTGTGTGTATATATATATAAGTGTATATATCTGTACATATATATATATGTATATATATATATATATGTATATATATATATATATGTATATATATATATGTATATATATATATATATATATATATATATATATATATGTATATATATATATGTATATATATATATATATGTATATATATATATATGGATATATATAGTATATATATATGTATATATATATATATATGTATGTATATATATATTATATAACTTTAATATTAAGATTTACCTAATTTTATATATATACATACATAGATTATATATATATATCCCTTAAATTAAGATATACCTAATATATATATATATATATATATATATATATATTAACATTTATTATTTGTGTCATGTTACTTCTTCATGTTTATATTCGATCTGATTTTCACATAGCAAATATCTTATTGGTTTCTAACACATTGGGAATAGCACGTAATGCCAGGTACGTACCTTAGCCTGTTTGGGCGGTACCCCCGCCAAGTACCACTGTAAAGGCTGTCGACTGTGCTTGCTCCGTATGAAGTGCTTGGTCTGCGCGTCTTCCTTGTTCCGTATTTTTCATTTCCAAGGATACCAATCGGTATTTATAAGTATTGATTGGTATCTTCCAAACGGTACATCCCTTGGGTGTATTTATTAATCAGGTAATGTATAGTTTAATTTCAAATATGCCGATGATAATATTAATACTTATTTTATATTTGTTTAATAATAATTATTAATGCATAATTTATCAACACTATAATATTAATTTAATCATTGATATTTATGGTGTTAATACTAATAATTTAACACTAATTTATTTATAATTTTTTTTTTTTTTGCAACAATTGAATAACTTATGTATTAAAATAACATTTAAGATGTTGATCCCAATAATTGAACAAATGTAAGCATAAAGAAAATATTATATTAATTATGGCTCATGACACTAGTATAACTTAAAAATTTATAATTTTTTTTTATTTCTACTATTACTATATAAAACATAGTAATTAAAAAATTAATATACTATTTATAGTTTCTACTATAATTAAAGGCAAGTACTTAGCCACTAGTGGCACTTGTTCTAATTTATTATAATTTTTAAATCTGATTTATACAAAAAGAAATAAAAATAATGAAGTAAATTTTTTTTTAAAAACTGTATAAAAGGTGGAGCAAAGATGTCATGAAAATTTTGAAATAGATATAAATATGAAATATAGAAATGATCATATAAATAAAAGTCTTCATTTCTATTATATGTTGAATAATAAATTTGTTTATGATTTTATCTACTACTCACTACTTGCATTAAACAAAGATATTACAACTAAATTCTTCTTCTATCTTTATAGAAACGGGCTAACACTCACTACTTTAAATAGTTTAATGTTGATTACAAATTGAACATTTTCCTTTCTACTTATTGTCACAAACTCCAATTGAGTTGTTATCTTACTCTTATCTATTCACCTCGTTTCTCCCTAGGTTTGTTTATTTTTGTCCTCTTACAAGACTTACTCATGCAAAAACTATCTTGTAAACATAATATTTTTGTAGATGTTTTGATAGCTACCATATAAATAAAACTATTTGTTTGAATTTGCTACAATAAGCTGAGGATATGGTCTAGCAAATTAAAATAAAGAAATTGCGAAATTCCAAGAACTAGATTTCAGGAGTCACAAATATGGTTGTAGTCTATATACTCCTGCTTTTACATAGTTTGCATGGATGCTAGGAGTAAATTTAAAAATTGATTATAACTTGTTGAGAGGTTGTTGAATCCTTGTTGATACCTACTCAGTTGGATTTTCTATTATATTATCAATGAAAAAGACTCAATCTTAGAAGATTTTTTTTTTGTTAATATTGAGCTTTTAAGTGATGTTTCAGCTTATCTTCATTGTACGTTTACACAATATTTAATAGAATTGATAATCAACACAATAAATACATAAATACAGTCCAAGCCATCTTTGTATTTAAGAGATCTCTCTCATAATTTGCATAGCTTGAATGACAAGATTACCCTAAAGTTTTGACTATGAGTGAGAGGTGGAAATATTCAAGAGTAAAAATATTTTGAGTACAAGATTATCAGCTATGTTATTAATGATAATCTCAATACAATGCTCTTTTTCATTCAAACCCTTACAAAAAACCTTAACTTCCCTTCAACCCTTGTCAAATCTTTATTTTTTGTCTAATTGTATAGGTTAATAAAAATGAAGATGACAAAGTCAATCACAAGCATACCTATAGTGCATTCTATAATTATCCATCAGTACCTCACAAAATAATATGTTCTAAATTTAATGCCTTTTTAAAACAAAACAAAATAAAATAATATGTAAACAAAAATAAAACAAGTGCCACATAATGGCTAAGTACTTGCCTTTAATTATAGTAGAAACTATAATAGTATATTAATTTTTTAATTACTATGTTTTTATATAGTAATAATAGAAATAATAAATTTTTATAAATTTTAAGTTTTACTAGAAATAATAGTATATTAATTTTTAATTATTATGTTTTATATAATTACAATAGAAGTAATAAATTTTATAAAAGAATTTTTATTAAAACTATTATAAATAAATAAATTTAAATAAATTGATCTTTTAAACTAAATTTTAATAAGTTTTTTCAAAATAAAACTATTATAATAATATTAAATATTAATTTAATATAGTTTAATTTAAATATTAATATTTTGTAAAGAAAAAATAAAAATTATAAGTAAATAAAATCACATAATGTTTTTACATAAATAGTTGTTAATGTATAATTAGTATATAATAAAAATTAAAATTAAAAAACTTTAAAAATATGAATAAAAATAAATATATATTATAATATCATAGGTTGTTATTTAAATTATAATATATTGTAAAAATTAGATTTTCCATGTCTTGTTGTATCATCTTAAAATGGAAGCACTTTCATGATAAGAACATTTAGCCCTTTGAGTAAGTGGTCTGGGGTCATGTCAAGCACCTTGATTAGGTCTTTGCATGGATCTAACTATTTCCCTCCTCTTTTGCTTCTCTCCCCCTATTTCCAACCTCTTTCTAACAACTTTCTTTGAGAAACTGAAGACTTTGACTTTCTGGGTCAATGACGACCTGATTGGTCAAGGTCGACCTCGACCCTGACCTAGGTCAAAGTTGAACTCGACTCTGACCTAGGCTAGAGTTGACCTTGACCCTGATCCCAAGTCCAAATTTTAGGTTCCAGAAGTTTCAAGATGTTGGGCTTCGGAAAGTTTTATTTTCCCACTTCTGGGTCGACTGTTTCAGATTTAGGAATGGCAAAATCTTAAATTACATTTAATCTAGGTCCATTTCTAGGGCTTAAGATTAATTGGGATTTAATTATCCAATGTCAACCTCTCTAGAATTTTGTGGCCTAGATCACTATAAAAGGAAGCCTTCCTCTTTCATTTTCACATCCACCTTTCATGATCAAGTTTTGAAATCAATCCACAGTCAAGAAAGCAAGAAGGAGAAGGAAAGAAAGAAAGAATTCATTCATCTTCAAGAATTCAAGCATTCATCAAGGAGATCCATTGTTAGCCATTGAAGGATTCAATCTCTATGCAACCCTCTTGTTGAAGATTTCTCCATCCACATTCATCCAAGCCTCTTCCTATGCTAAGATCCATTCAAGATTGGTGTTGAAGATATAATGCCATTGATTTTAGACATCCTATATACATTACTAAATTCATTTGGAGCATCCCTACTTATGGATTCAAGGATTTGAATCCTCCACAAGGATTTCAACATAAGCAAGGTGAATAGTTCCATTTACTTTGTTTATAAATATTACAATTTCAATTACATTTCAAGGTTGATTCCAAACTGGGGTTTGGCCAAGGAAAACCCCCCATCCAAACAACAAAAACCATTTTTCTTGAAGGGATAGGTACATGACAATGAATTGAAGTGAAGATCTGGATACCCTTTTCAGTGAACTTCTGAGATCTGCGAACATAATTTTTATTGGAGTTGTTTCAGGTCAGGGATGACCTTCAGTGAGGGGTAAGATTGTACCTCACTATCTGGGTCAAAGTTAACTTGACCTCATAAAGACAAAAGTTTTTTGGGTTTTCTCTGTCTCTATACTTCCAGTCTGAAGCAGGTTGCAGAATTCCTTGAAACTGTGCACAAACATCAGAAATCAGCATTTTCTAGATTTTCCCTATTTTGAGGTTAGTATTTTCCTTCTTTTCATTTAGGATTTCAAGTACATACTTTCTATAGTAGATTATAGGATTTCCTCCTTTCTTCATATTCTCCATTGTTTGATTCATTTGTGCATTGATCACTTCTTTGTGATTAATCAATTTGGATCTTTCCTTTTGGAAATTTGGATTAAGGATAGGTCCTATATTCTCCCTATCACATTATATATTTACTATCATTCATACCATTCATTTTGGTGACCCTTTCTATTCACTTCCATCCATACCCATCATTTACCCCTATTCATATTCATACTATACATTTTGGTGAACCCGACACGCTGACCCTCTTTTCTTTTATTCCCTATTATGTTTTGTGGTGTTAGATTTCCCTTTATATTATCTTGTTGGTGTTAGATTTATATTTTATGTTAAATCTTGCATGCTAATTAGATTTATTGCATCTATATTTCAAAAATACAATTTTTTTTTAACAAAATCTCTTTCAAAATACAAAAATATTCATTTGTTCATGTTTTATATTTTAGTTCATTTGCGTTGCATTGGTTTATGAGCTTTAATACTTCTAGTCCTACTTATAATATTCTGGTTAGACAAAGTGATGAGGGGTGCTCCCCTTAATACCACAAACACATAACAGAAATAGAGAAACAACAACAATATGCAAGAACAGAAAATTGGCTTCTTATTATCTCCACAAATGTGGAATTACAAACTTTCAGAATTACAATATGCAAAGCCACATGGGCATTCCCTTACAATATTCTGTAGGACAAAGCCTCGAATCAATACCCAGAACTATTCTGAACTGCCTAAGACAATAATACAACCTTCCTTATATAGGCAATTTTCCACCGCCTGGGAAGGTTCCAGAATTTTAGCCAATAAGGCCGACCAAACTTAGAATTATTTTTTTTATTTTACATTTCATTACATCATAGTCGGCTCAAAATAAATTTTGAAACCCGAACAGAAATTTTGAAGAAAAATCATTTTCCGCTATTTTAGGTTACCCAACTTCCGAAGACCATAAGTCATCACCAGTTAACCCGATTGACTATTGTAACCCCATTCCAGAAAGGGCGCGAGGAGCTCTACAACACCTAAATTAAGCAAGCTTCATTCAGCCCAAAATTGGACCTCATCCAGGGCCTCTAAAGCCTTCAAAACTGAGTTCGAAGTTTCTGTACCTTGCTGCCAATACCGAAAATCTTCAATATCTTCCAATATACACTTGATCTGGCAATGAAACTTTACTGGCAGACTTATATGACCAAAATGAACCTCCAAGAAAGAAATCAGATCATTCTGAGCACATACAAAAATTACCAAAAAAATAGTAACTTTCCATAAATAGCAGCTCTGCACAAGATAGCCCTTATTGAATACAAAAATAGAAATATTTTTGGGTGATGCAAGATTGCTCTTACACCCAGGATGCTCCTGCATCACAAAGTCCTAGACTTATGGGTACCTTTGATCCTGAGTCTTCCTCTCCTTTCCTTAGGATCCCGAATGATAATTTGATCCTTCATGATTCTAATCCTATTATGGAGCAAAAATATTCTCACTCATCTCATCATGAGGATGATGCTTTAAGAGTTCCTCCTGAACAAGTCCAAAAAATTTCAACTGAACTAGATAAAATAGGTAATTAGCTTATTCAAGAAAACCATAATCAAGATTTTATTCAAGCTATAGATGCTCTTAAGAAAGTTATTCATGATAGTGATCAAGGTGTTAATGTCTTGCGTGACATTACCCATCTCGTGCATTCAAATGTCAAACCTTTTGCTCAATAAGCTCAAGATTTAGGGTTGATTCCTCTTGTCACTAGTAGCGAACCTTCTTCTTTTCCTTTGCCTAGTATTCCTACCTATACTCCTTCTTTGGTGACTGTGATGATTCCCTCTATTCCTACAAGTGTTCCTCCCATGTCCCTTCTTGCATCATAACATTCTTATCATAATCTTCCTTTTATTTATTCTAATCCTCTTCCAATTGTAGTTCCGATTGTTCCTCCAGTTGTGTCTTCCATTCCTGTAGCTTCTTACACTTTACCTAGTGTTTCTAATGTTGTTATTCCTCGTATTTCTTCTAATGATTCAACAATCACCAGTTTGGCTCAAACTGTGTCATCCTTACAACAACAACTTGCATCCTTGACTCAGAACAAGTTTAGCATTCCTACATGTGACATGGGTAGTCCTTTGTCTCGAGACATCATTCGTACTCCTATTCCTCAGCAAGTTGATATGCCTCATCTTGAGAATTATAATGGAAAAGGAGACCTTGTTCATCATGTTAAAACATTTCAAATCCTTTGTACCGATTATGCTCATGACCATAGGATTTTAGCCAAGTTTTTTGCTATGACTTTTCGTGACAAGGCCTTACAATGGTATTGTTCCTTGCCTCCTTATTCTATTGACTCATTTCCACAACTTGCCAATGATTTTATTAAACAATTTCAAAATAACATTGGTCTACAAGTGTCTTTGACTGATTTGATGTATTGTAAACAAAGTACTAAGGAAAAATTGATTGAATTTATTGGTAGATTTAAGCATTTACATGCTTAGATTTCCTATAATGTTCTTGATATTTATACTCAACATATGTTTATTTCAAATCTGCAAAAGGATATTAGAGATAAGATTCTGCTTACTGAGTTTACCTCTTTTTAACAACTTTTTACATCGCTTCAACATTATCAATTACAAGTGATTCAATTTGAGAGAAACACTCCAATGGCTCCTGTTCCTATTGATAAAAGTGATGCTTCTCCTAATCCAAACAAATTTAAAAAATTTAACAACTATGTCAACATAAACAAACAAGCGAATGCAGTTACTGATCAAGTTGTTGTTGCATCTCACAATGCCACTTCTGCATCCACTTCTTTTTGATTAAATCATACATTTACTCCTCTTTTTGAATATTTATATTCTATTATGAATAGGTTTTTAATTTCTAATATGATTACTTTACTTCCTATTTGACCTCTTTTACCTGCTACGATTGCATCTCAATCCTTTGATCCTAAAGCATTTTGTCAATATCATCATCAGAATGGTCATGATACTAAGAAATTTTATTCTTTAAAACATAAGGTTCAAGACTTAATTGACTCTAATACCTTATCTGTTGATAATCTTGATGGTAGTGGGAACAAATTTGTCTCTCCTAATCAAAATCTTCAAATCTATACGAATCTTTTACCTACACATGATACTAATATAATTGCTCAGCCATCTTCTATGGATATTGTGTATGATTCAAAGATGGATGATCTTAATCACATTGTTAATCAAGTGGAGCATGTTGTTCAATCTATATCTCCACCTCAGCCTCAACCTCAGCTTCAATCTGAAGTTCAGTCTCAACCTATGCCAAAACCTAAGCCTAAATTGAAAACTCAACCTAAACCTCGACAATAACCTAAGAATAAAAGACCTCAGGAACTTTTGATTACCTTTGATGATTATGAGACTATTAAAGCTGCTGATGGTCCCCTTTATATTTATGCTAGGATTTCTCAGATACCTACTTGTGGTTGTCTTGTTGATCCTAGATCCTTAGTCAATGTTATTACTGAAGAAAATCTTTTTATGAAAAATCTACAATATGATTCTTATGATACATCTGATGTGTGGATTCAAACTTGTAATGGTTTTCTTTATCCATCATTTGGTTCTATTAACTTACTAGTTGAACTTTGTGGTAAAATTGTGAGCACTACCTTTGTTGTTGTTCCTACTTCTGATTATTTTTAAGTTAAGCTTGGTTTGCTGTGGTTAAATGCCATGCATGCTTTTGCTTCACCTATCTATAAATGTCTTAAATTTGTTCATGATGAAGAAGTGAAGATGGTTAATCATAGTTCATATCAACCTTCTAGGCCTAGAGATTGTGCTACCCTTGACTTCTTTTGGTCTTCATTACCTAATTCATGCCCTTCTCAACCTAATAATCTTTTCCTCTCATAACAAACTTATAAGCATCATAAGATTATCGAGTTAAGCCTACCTCCTATGGATCTTAATCATGGTCTTTTGCCTACACCTTCCATACCTCCCTTAACTATGGCTTCTAGTTTTGTTAATCAAGATCCTAGTGTTTCTTGTCCATTTGATCCTATTAATCCTCCTATAGAGCTTGTGAAGGATCCGGTAATTGTACCTCGTAGTTCTCAACATATTTCAAGTAAAGAAAAATGTAATTGATTTTCTAATGAACATCATAAGAAGCATCATGCTCAAGATAAAGCTCGTAATTCTACTCTTCAAAATTCTTTACTTTCTTTTGATAAGCCTATGCATGATGTTGTTGCTAATAATGATGTTAAGATGCATGATTATGATGATTCTATTCATATCTTAGATCCTATTTTGATTAATCTAGATGAATAAGATACTCTTGATGATGTTAATGATGAATATAAAACTATTGACATTAACATTGATTTACCTAATATGCTGTCATCACAATTAACAATTACACCTAGTATCAAACATTGTGATTATCAAAAGGATCCTTGTTTGGAATTGGCTATCATTTACTGTGTTGGATATAGTCCCTCTTGCGAGTTACCCACCTTCCCTAAAGGATATAGAATGAGATGCGGAGAGTAGGTGGCACACTTGATCAACTTGTCCTTTATGGTAGATTTGTTGTGTGTTTTATTGTAGTACTGTGCTTTTCCCATGATGTGTTTGCTAAATGTTGTTAGATTCTTTTATACGACCCTTGGTACTTTGTTGGTACAAGGTGATAAAGGAATCAAACCTATTGTATAATTCATCTATATGTATCTCTATTCTTCTATATGTTGTTTCATGTTATGTTGTACTTGTGCTATTGTTCATAAATGTTTCCTTGTGTAATCTGCTTGGATCCTCAACTTGGTAGCATTGATTCTTTTTGGTCTCCAGGTCATGGTCCGAAAAGATTCTTCTTCATATCTCTTATGTAATCTTTCATCGTTTGTGATTGTAATATATATATATTATCTTATAAGTATACTGACCCCACAATAGGTAGATCCCTTCTGTGTTCTCTGTATGTTTACGATGCAGGGGCATCCAAGGTTGGAGCAGGGGCATTCTGTGTGCTCGGTGAAACTGCATAAGTGTTTGTGTTTTGGCCAGTTTTACTCAGTTGCAGCCTTGACTGATGGCCTTCGTCATTAAAGGAATCTCGGTCGCTGAAGGAACTCAGTAGTCTCTAATGCTTAGTGAATAGGTTACTCAGTCATGCCTGTGGTGCTCAGTTGACACTAGTGCTCGGTGATGCTTGGCTGGCTCAGTTATTTCACTGTCACTCAGTAGATCTGACTTGCCAATGGAGTTTTGTGTGATTTGTTGGGCCAAATTGGTGCATTTATTATTTGTATCTTTTTTTGGATTTTCCTATGTGGATCTGGAGGCTGACATGCTGTATTAAATGTTTATATACATTTTGTAAGCTGACTTGTATGTCATTTAATATTTGTTAGGAAGGGTTTGGGTTTTCATCTTGCCGACTTGTGGCTGATGATTAGTATTTAAGGAGGGCTTGGGTATATGTTTGGAAGAGGCAGGAGCAATGGAAGGTAGAAGGAGCATAAGCTTAGAGGTGCGCTACTGAAGTTGGAGTTGGTGAAGTTGTGGAAAGGTTGTTTCCATGAACTTGCAGATCTGATTCCTATTAGATAGTTTGTAATAGAAGAGCTAGTGGTTGCACACTTGGGAACAAGGAGATTTATTGGAGGCTTATGAGCTCAATTTTAGATCTACCTTAGGGTTTCCATCAGCTTCTAATTGTCTTTAGAGCTGAACTAGCTAGTGAATGTATTGGATTTGGTCTTGGATCTTGCATAATTTTTTATTGATTGTAATTGGCCCTAACTTTGAAGGCCTTACAATTGGGCATGTTAATGGAAATTAGAGTTAAACAATTGATTGTGGTTCTTTGTGAGTATTCCATTGTGTTGTTCTGACTACCTGCAAGGTTTGGATTTTCCTTAATTGGATCCACCATCCCTTGACCTATGTCAGGTGGTATCAGAGCCAAGTTTTATTCTTGTTGGAGCGAATGTTGATCTTGTGAAGAAAAAGTTTGACCTAGCAAGGTTGATCTTGTGAAGTTAATCTTAGTGAAGGAAAGATCTTGTGATCTTGATTGTAGATCTGTGGCACTAGACTTGGGAAATTGTGCCCTAGTTACTTTGAAAGATTATAGGTTACGATCTGAATTGCATACAACATGGAGATTGTCACAAGGTGATCAGTGAGGGTTTGTTGCCGAGGGTTTCTATTATCTTTAAGGATGCTACCAAGAAGATTAGACCCTAGAGTTATTCAAGACCTCTGTGATACTGTGGAATCGAGGATTACAGAAAAGGTGAAATTAGATTTCAGATCTGAGATGGAATTGATGAAGAATGACATGGTCACCGAGATCATGAGAGCTATTACTAGTATTCCTTGAAATGTTGGTACTGAGGATGGCTTTGAAGAAGCTGCTAAAGAATTTGAACATGCTGGATCTAGTGGTGATGACCAAAGGGATAGATATGGTGAAGATAGAACTACTCGGTTGCCTAGATCTATTGCTTGGTTTAGTGTTTACTGAATGGAAGTCTCTACTTTCTCTAGCACTTTGAAACCTGAGAATTTGATTGATTGGATCAGTGAACTTGAAGAATTCTTTGAGCTGGAAGAAATTGAAGATCCTCTTTGGGTGAGATTGGCACAGACAAAGTTGAAAGGTCATGCTGCTCTTTGGTGGAAAGAATTGCAAAGAGATCGAGAGGATGAAGGTGAAATGAAGATCAATTGGTGGAGGTTGATGGTGACTAAATTGAAAGATAAGTTCATACCTACTGACTATGAGCTTGAATTGTTTAAGAAGTTACAAAATTTGAAACAAAAGGATATATCTGTTGAAGATTATACTGAGGAATTCCACAAACTTACTATTCGGTTTGGACATCGAGAGATTGGTAAGGAAAAGGTGGCTCAGTATGTGAATGGTTTGAGATTCAATATTCAGGATGAGCTTGGTATGCTGAAGATTGATTCTATAGAAGATGCTTATTAGTATGCATTGAGGGAAGAAGAAAATTTGAAAAGGAAGCAACCTAATAACTCCCGAGGGAAGGAGAAAGTTGATCACTCGGCAAAGGAGAAATTGACTGATGCAGAAGATGAACAGAAACCTGTAGAACCTAAGAAGAAGATAGGTAGAGTTATCTTTAAAGGTACTTGTTATAACTATGGAGAGGAAGGACACCGTTCTTTTGAGTGTACATAGAAGAAGGTTGACCGATGAACTAATGTGGTAAATGAGAACATTCAGAATGAACCTGAATCAAAGAACTTACTGCTTCGGCAAACATTACTCGGTACAAAGGATGAACTTTGTCAGAGGAGTAATTTGTTTAAGACCTGATGCAAGTCTGAAGGTAAACTCTATGATGTTATTGTTGATAGTGGAAGTACTGATAACCTTGTTGCTGAGGACATGGTTAGGAAACTTGGTTTAAGTAGAATGAAACATCCACATCCTTATAGGATTGGTTGGCTGCAAGATGTTCATGCTTTGGAAGTAAGAGAACAATGCTTCATTGATGTTCAGATTAGCTAGTATAAGGATCTTGTGTTATGTGACATTGTGGACATGGATAGCTTCCATATATTGCTCGGTAGACCTTGGAAATATGATTGCAGAGCTATGTATAATTGTGTAAAGAATGTTTTTACTGTTGAGAAGAATGATAGGAAGTTTTCACTGATGCCTTTGATGGATACAACACTCGGTAGGAGAAGCCTGAGTATTGGTAGCTGATTTGAGGTTGTGGATCCAAAGAAAATAAATGATTAGTATGGAGAACAAACTTGTTCATTGTCTAGAAAAGACTTGAAGAGACAGGGGAAACAAAAGTGGAAGAAGTTGCAAGAAGAAAAGGTGGGGGACTTGTATGTGAAGAACTAGTTTAGGGTTCATGTGTTGAATCCTAGAAGATGTTCTTCTCACATATGAACATCTTTTAGAACCTGGGGGTGTCTCATGCAGGGGCATCCAAGGTTGGAGCAGGGGCATTTTGTGTGATTGGTGAAAATGCATAAGTGTTTGTGTTTTGGCCAGTTTTACTCAGTTGTAGCCTTGACCAATGACCTCGGTCATTGAATGAAGCTTGGTCGCTAAAGGAACTCGGTAGTCTCTAGCACTTAGTGAATAGGTTACTCGGTCATTCATGCGGTGCTCGATCAACACTGGTGCTCTGCGATGCTTGGCTGGCTCGGTTATTTCACTATCCCTCAGTAGATCTGACTTGTCGATGGAGTTTTGTGTGATTTTTAGGCTGACTTGGTGCATTTATTATTTTTATATTTTGTTAGATTCTCCTATGTGGATCTGGAGACCGACATGTTGTATTAAATGTTTGTATACATTTTGTAAGCTGACTTGTATGGTATTTAATATTTGTTAGGAAGGGTTTGGGTTTTCATCTTGTCGACTTGTGGTTGATGATTAGTATTTAAGGAGGGCTTGGGTAGATGTTTGGAAGAGGCAGGAGAAGTGGAAGGTAGAAGGAGCATAAGCTTAGAGGTGCGCTACTAAAGCTGGAGTTGGTGAAGTTGTGGAAAAGTTGTTTCCATGAACTTGTAGATCTGATTCCTATAGGATATTTTGTAATAGCAGAGCTAGTGGCTCCACACTTGGGAACAAAGGAGATTTCTTGGAGGCTTGTGAGCTCAAGTTTAGATCTACCTTAGGGTTTCCATCAACTTGTGATTATCTTTAGAGCTGAACTAGCTAGTGAATATATTGGATCTGGTCTTGGATCTTGCAGAATTGTTTACTGATTATAATTGGCCCAAACTCGGAAGGCCTTTTAGCTGGGCATGTTAATGAAAATCAAAGTTAAATAATTGATTGTGTTTCTTTGTGAGTATTCTGCTGTGTTGTTCTGACTAGCTGCAAGGTTTGGACTGTCCTTAATTAGATCCACCATCCCTTGACCTGTGTCAATTTATGTGGTATTTCCCTTGATTTGTCTTTGTCTGGGGGCATCTCATAGTGGAAACATAATTAGTGGAGTTGTTTATGTTTCTGTTAAAGCCATTGATCTTGTCAAAGTGTTAGCAATGTCTTTAACCTAGGGGCATATGCTCTACTCACCTATTGCACACACACTTTTCGATATACATATACTATTTTTCAAGATAATTTCCTCCCTTTATGGATTAGTGACTAATCCTTAAAGCATGGATTTTTATTTAGGATCTCTTGATCCCTCCAATTTCAAATTTTTGATCCCTTAAGGTCAAAGGTGTCCTTAAGACTGGATCTCTTTTGCTTTTGGTTTTACTCTTATGGAATAGAATATTCTTAAGGGTGAATCCTTGATGGGTTGACTAGTGAGTAGCCACATTCACTAGGTAGTTCAATTCCATCTTTCTAGTTGTGTTGTTTCCTTGTGTGGTTCACAATGGGACATAAGTTCTCATTGGGTGTGATAATCACTCTCTCTCTCTCTCTCTCCCTCTTTCTAGAGATGTCTCTCTTATTTTGATCTTGGAGTTGATGAAGACTTGAGTCCCTGGGGGCTTGAGGATCCCTTTGTCTCTTTGATTTTAATAAGATTATATTTTCATTATGATCTCCCTTACCAAGAGTTTGTATTGAGTCCACATTCTTGCTAAAGTGGGGGCTTAATGTATTGTCTTAAAATGGAAGCACTTTCATGACAAGAATGTTTAGCTCTCTGAGTAAGTGGTCTGGAGTCATGTCAAGCACCTTGATTAGGTCTTTGTATGGATCTGGCTATTTGCCCCCTATTCTGCTTCTCTCCCCCTATTTCCAGCCTCTTTCTGACAACTTTCTCTAAGAAGCTAAAGACTTTGACTTTCTGGGTCAATGACAACTTGATGGGTCAAGGTCGACCTTGACCCTGACCTAGGTAAAATTCAACCTTGACTCTAACCTAGGGTAGAGTTGACCTCGACCTTGACCCCAGGTCCGAATTTCAGGTTCAGGAAGTTTCAGGATGTTGGTCTTCAGAAAGTTTTATTTTCTCGCTTCTGGGTCAGCTGTTTCAGATTTAAGAATGGTAAACTCTTAAATTGCATTTAATCTAGGTCCATTTCTAGGGGTTAATATAAATTAGGATTTAATTCTTCAATGTCGACCTCTCTAGAAGTTTGTACCCTAGATCACTATAAAAGGAAGCCTTCCTCTTTCATTTTCACATCCACCTTTCATGATCAAGTTTTGAAATCAATCCACAATCATGCACGCAAGAAGGAGAAGGAAAGAAAGAAAGCATTCATTCATCTTCAAGCATTCATCAAGGAGATCCATTGTTAGCCATTGAAGGATTCAATCTCTATGGAGCCCTCTTGTTGAAGATTTCTCCACCCACATTCATCCAAGCCTCTTCCTATGCTAAGATCCATTCAAGATTGGTGTTAAAGATCTAATACCATTGATTTGAGACATCCTATATACATTTCTACATTCATTTGGAGGATCCCTACTTGTGGATTCAAGGATTCGAATCCTCCACAAGGACTTCAACATAAGCAAGGTGAATAGTTCCATTTACTTTGTTTATACATATTGTAATTTCAATTACATTTCAAGGTTGATTCTAAATTGGGGTTTGACCAAGGCAAACCCCCCATCCAAATAACAAAAAACATTTTTCTTGTAGGTACAGGTACATGACAATGAATTGAAGTTCAGATCTGGATAGCCTTTTCGATAAACTTTTGAGATCCATGAACAAAATTTCCATCAAATCTATTTCAAATCAGGGATGACCTTTAGTGAGGGATACGATTGTGCCCCGCTAGCTAGGGCAAAGTCGACCCGACCTCAGAAAGACAAAAGTTTTCTAGGTTTTCTCTATCTCAATATTTCTAGTCTGGAGCAGGTTGCAGAATTCCCTGAAACTGTGCTCAGAGATCAGAAATCAGCATTTTCCAGATTTTCCCTATTTTGAGGTTAGTATAAATGCCTTCTTTTCATTTAGGATTTCAAGTACATACTTCCTATAGTAGATTATAGGATTTCCTCCTTTCTTCATATTCTCCATTGTTTGATTCATTTGTGCATTGATCACTTCTTTGTGATTAATCAATTTGGATCTTTCCTTTAGGGAATTTGGATTAAGGACAGGTCCTATATTCCCCCTCTCACATTATATATTTACTATCATTCATACCATTCATTTTGGTGACCCTTTCTATTCACTTCGATCCATACCCATCATTTACCCCTATTCATATACATACTATACACTTGTATATTTATTAAGTACTTTGATTTGCCTTTTAAATCTTTCAATTTTTTTCATGTGTAATATCTACCTAGTCCTTAGATTTTTCACATATCATTTTGTATGTGAGCAAAAATCTAAATATTTATTTTATTGGTAGTAAATATCATATGGTCGACGTCTCCAAAATAAATATTTATTGCACAAAATATTTGAGAGATAGAATGACTTTTGAGAAATAGTAAATTTTTATCATGTTAATGCGAGATATAAATATTCATGACACTAGTAATTTAATTATTTAAGGAAAATTTCATAATCAAATATTTTGTGTTAAATATCAAGTATATATTGATATATACTTGATATATAATATAAAGTATTTTATATTTTTTGAATTAAGAAGCAACATAACAACAATGTTGATGCTTACAAAGCCACTTCCAAGGGCAGTACCACTGGATTGATTAGTTAGGATTAATAGCAGATTAGCACTAGATTAAGTAGTCCAAACACATTAACACTAGATTGACATTTATAGAAGAAGAGTATTTGAGAAACTACAACTAGATAAGGGGAGGAAAAAAACCACAAAAATAGAGAAAACCTAGATACTAGCCCTTGAGTCACTAATGCAGAGTGACATGGTCTTCACACAATGGTCAACTGATCTCGGTGTTCACTCATATGATTACCCACTATCCCTTCAACACAGCCCTCTTAAGGCATCAAAACTTGACTTTTACCTTCCCAACTTGGTTCACCACTTCCAAGGGTCTTCTTATACCCTACACAACTTGATTCAACTGGTTTTTTTCACCCAATAGATAGGTTCATACACAAACCCTTAACTAGGCACTTTCTAGGCCTATTTCCCCAATTAGGTCTCCAAACCAGGTTTTTTGGTCTTAACTCACAAACTTCCCCGAAAAATTGGAAAAAAAAATCATAGTTTTAGATACCCTTGTTAGAGTTACACAATATACCAAAAATACTCACACCACTCCTTTGGACTAGCTATATGAAGTAATGCAATTTACCCCAAAACTAGTCCTAATTTGTCCACTTTTACAAAGAAAGTACCCACAAATCTTGCAACCAAGCCTCAAAACTTTGATAAGTCTTCTATCTTGACACTAATCAAAGGTTTCTTTCACTTATTTGGTCATCCATATACATTTAAGGGGTTAACCCAAAAACCCTCACCAAAAGGGCCTATAAAGCTAGGACCTCCTCAAAATCCTCCTTCCAAACACTTCAAAAATTGAAACAAAGTTGTTTCCCCTTTACTCCAACATACTCCAATACATTCCAATAGAAAATGACCCCCTTGTTAAGATAGATCCTTCAGATCCAATACATGCACACACAAATCATGCTCTTTTTTCAAGCAAACAATCAACTTCTTGGTGATCACCTAAACCAACTTCACTCCAGCATCTAATCCTGTTATTAAATGATATATTAGATCACATTTGACTGATTCTACAAGGAACCAAAGGAATACATAAATTAGAATGGGTCTTCATGCCATTAGGACTCTCAAAACAAGGAATACCCCAACGCTTCCTACAATATTTTAAATCAAAGAGAGGAACAAACAATTTTTAAGTCTTCAAAAAAATATTGCCCCAAAATCCATTTTTGTCACCCCCCTCCAATACCTTCCCAGTACCCCACCTCACGACCCAAAAGAATCCCCCTCCTCCCTATTTAGGCAATTTACTGCCCCCTTTTTTTATCTATTTAAAAACCCCCAATATGAATGCACATGATATTGTATTTCTCCTTCAGCGAAGACCCCATGCAACAACCATCCACAATGTGACCAAATCGTAGCCCTCTACATGGGGTTTGTGAACCATAACTTCGTGTAAGTGATCTATAGACACAAAGGAAAGACATTTATACATACCCTTTCAGGATTCTTATAAAATACCAAACTTGGACTCCCTGTTACTTTGGAACACAAACACCAAATTTATGTTTGTCACTATTTTGAGAGCTCAATTAGGCCTAATCTTAAAAACAAGCACATGGGATCTCAATACAAATTCTCTACAAATGGCTTAGACAACGTCTAAACACCTCCAAACCACCAAATCCATGAGTTTTAGGTTCCCACACAATTGGATTTTGCATAGGCTTAAGAATTTCCCAAAACTATCTTTATTTTGAGATTGTCATACATAAAAATTAGGATTAGGGTATCATTTTTCTGCCTCTACATGTCATGAACCATTCTCCAACCACCAATAAATATTTATTTTAATGTTAGTAAATATCAGTTGTTTGAGAATATATTTATGACTCCACCCACACCTTGTCTTGCACTTATCATTTTGCCAAGTTGGGGTAATGGGGAGGGCAAATTAAGGCGAGACTAGTTTTCTAGAGGCTGTCGATGGGGCCCGAACCCACCAAATAGTTAGTTTAATTGAGGAGGAGAGAATCGATCTCAAGACCTATATGGGACAAATCCAAAGCCCTTAGCCAACAATGCCACCCCTTCGGGGTATATTTATTGATATTTCTATCTTCCAATAATAAAACCAATATGTTCTATTAGTAGTTCATAAGTCTCCTCACAACTCTTGGGACACGTTCAACTAGTAGGTCTTCTTGCCTAATCAAATCAAAATCTTTTACACCTATTTTAGTTACAAATTATATAAACATGAAAACTATTATTCTATCTATTTTTCAAGTTCACTTTATATTAATCCCGTGATTATCATACAATTCATGATTTTTTCCAATTGAAAAAAGTAATAATTCAACAGAAAAAGAAATAAATATTCTAAATTATATTTACGAAATAATTCAATATAATTAAACAGTACAAATATACTACCAAACTACATTTGTTTAATTTATTTTATAAAAATATAAAAGTAAAGATAAAGAAGCTCCCCTCTCTTTTTTTATTGAATAAATAAGCTTCTCTTCAATTCCATCGTCTAGTTGGATAGTGGAAAGAAAAACCATCAAATGAAAAATAAATTACAGTTCAACTAGAAGAAATCATTTAAAAAAAATATATAAAAGAAATCTAAGATGCTGGTTAAACTCCATGATAAGTCACTTTTTTTTTCACTTTTATATATATATTTACAACACAGATGCAGATCATGAAGATGATATGCTAAAATCAACGTAAATCAAGTCTTATCAACCGTATTCATCCATATCTTTCGCATCGCCATTGTAGAAAAAAGCTGAGAAAAGTTTGTAACGATTAAGGAGAGTAATCATTGCTCATCACAATCGTGGTTGTCATGTTGTGGACAGAGCCGCGTTACTTTTTGCTGTCTTTCATTTCGAACAAATGACACTACTTTGACGAGGCGTACAGGGATTATTTACCGCTTACACTTTGCACATGGCTCATTATTTCAACAGTAAATGAAAGGATGGAATAAGAGACGACGTAACGAAGATGACAAGCACACGATAAGACTTGACAAGCACGGTAATGAGTAAAGAGTCCCAACCGTCCTTCCTTCAACTTTTTGGCTGAGATTGAAATGTACATCGTCCATTGAACGAATTTTTGATAGCTGTTTTTTTTGGTCCTCTGAACGTAACCAGCAATCACACCTTGGTGTCATGGGTACGCTGAAGAGCTGTCGAAGTTTTATTATAGTTTTTCATTAATATAAATGTATTTAAAAATAATATTTTTTTATAACTTTTTTATTATATTTGTAAGGTACACAAATTTAATTAGTAGATCATTTAACAAATAATATTATTTATGCTTTCTTAATTAGTACTTGCCGATAGACTAAGCAAGTACTATTGTATCCGTTTTTTTATTTCTTCATTAACTAGTGATTAAATGAACTGTTCTACACCAATAATGAAAATAAATTCAATTTTATATTTTAACTTTATAATATGTAGAAATTAATTTTTGATCATCTCATTGGATGAATGCGTTTCAAGTCTTATTACAGGAGTGAACCAATTAAAATTTACCATGTTTTTTATTTATTGTGGGATAATATATATTTATTCCCATCCATAAATTTTGTTCCATTTTGGCAATCATGTTTATACTATTAATTTTTACAATATATTATAATTTAAATAACAACCTATGAAAACTTATTAAAATTTAGTTTAAAAAATCAATGTATTTAAATTTATTTATTTATAATAGTTTTAATAAAAATTCTTTTATAAAAATTTATTACTTCTATTGTAACTATATAAAACATAATAATTAAAAAATTAATATACTATTATTTCTAGTTGTGATGACCCCTTTTTAACCACTTAACCTAAATTCCATCATTTAGGCACAAATTAGGTGATCATTCAATAATTAGCAACATATATCCATCACTATCATTAAAGTCTAGAGGAAAAGAAGCTATTGAGTGTTAATCTAATGAACATAGTCATTTGGACGATTTCTTCATATAGGGCACAGGAGTCTTTCTCCCTCCCTTACTACGATCATCATAAGATGGAAGACTTACAGTGCAAGGGCGCGTGAAACAGACTACAAGCGGCTTCCCTGTGGGATAACCATCATGTGCCCGAAATTACTCCGCCTCTCCCTCCACAAACTCCCTACCCTAAGATATCGAAATGTGGGATGAGAAATAGATCCCTATGTACTATAATTAGAACATGTTCCCAAATGTCACCATTTTATATATATATATATATATAGACATATATATATATAATATATATATGTATACATATATATGTATACATATATATGTATACATATATATGTATACATATATATGTATACATATATATGTATACATATATATGTATATACATATATATGTATACCATATATATGTATACATATATATGTATACATATATATGTATATATATATATATGTATACATATATATGTATATATATATATATGTATACATATATATATACATATATATGTATAGATATATATATACATATATATGTATAGATATATATATACATATATATGTACATATATATGTATATATACATATATATGTACATATATATGTATATATACATATATACATATATATGTATATATATATATATAGATATATATGTATATATATATATACATATATATGTATATATATATGTATATGTATGTATATATATATATATATATGTATATATATATATATAACTTTAATATTAAGATTTACCTAATTTTATATATATACATACATAGATTATATATATATATCCCTTAAATTAAGATATACCTAATATATATATATATATATATATATATATATATATATATATATATATATATATATATATATATATATATATATATATATATATATCAACATTTATTATTTGTGTCATGTTACTTCTTCATGTTTATATTCGATCTGATTTTCACATAGCAAATATCATATTGGTTTCTAACACATTGGGAATGGCACGTAATGCCAGGTACGTACCTTAGCTTATTTGGGCGGTACCGCCAAGTACCACTGTAAAGGCTGTCGACTGTGCTTGCTCCGTATGAAGTGCTTGGTCTGCGCGTCTTCCTTGTTCCGTATTTTTCATTGCCAAGGATACCAATCGGTATTTATAAGTATTGATTGGTATCTTCCAAACGGTACATCCCTTGGGTGTATTTATTAATCAGGTACTGTATAGTTTAATTTCAAATACGCCGATGATAATATTAATACTTATTTTATATTTGTTTAATAATAATATTATTAATGCATAATTTATCAACACTATAATATTAATTTAATCATTGATATTTATGGTGTTAATACTAATAATTTAACACTAATTTATTTATAATTTTTTTTTTTTTACAACAATTGAATAACTTATGTATTAAAATAACATTTAAGATGTTGATCCCAATAATTGAACAAATGTAAGCATAAAGAAATATTATATTAATTATGGCTCATGACAGTCCACCCTTCCTGAATTTGCTTGTCCTCAAGCAATGTTGAGTGAGAAATGACCTCTTCTCCCACCCATGTAGCATCTTCCCTGGGTAGATTTTTCCATTTTACTAAGTATTCTGGAATAGTCCTGTTCCTCAATTTCTTGTCACGCCTATCAAGAATAACCTCAGGTTCCAAGATGAGTTTTCCTTCATTGTCTAGTGGCGGCAATTCCACACAAGGGCTTATTTGTTTTCCAAGGACTTTCTTTAGTCTGGATACATGAAAGATGTTATGAATCCTGCTGTTCTTGGGTAATTCTATTTCATAGGCTACTTCACCTACTCTTCTTAAGACCCTATATGGTCCATAGAAACGTGGCTTTAGTTTCTCTGCTCCATTGACCTTAAGTGAAGATTGCTTGTAGGGCTGTAGTCTTAAAAATACCAGATCCCCAACTTCGAACATCCTTTCCACTCGCTTTCAATCAGCATATATCTTTTGTTGGTTTTGAGCATGGTGGAGATTATCTTTTAGAGTCTTCATAATATCAATGTTTTGTTGGATGAAATCCTTGGCTCCTGGTACCTTGCTTTCTTGAGTAATCAAATCTCTGAATGTGGTGGCCTCATATCCATATAGTGCTTTAAACGGACTCATCCCAATAGACATGTGATGGGTGGTATTATAGCAGTATTCTCCTAAGTGTAACCATTTGGTCCATGCGTTTTGTTGTCCAGTCACATAGTTCCTAAGATATCCTTCTATCCATTTATTTACAATTTCGGTTTGTCCGTCCGTCTGGGGGTGGTAACTTGTGCTGGGAGTCAGCTCAGTTCCTGTTAACCGAAAAAGTTCTTTCCAAAATAGGCTGAGAAACTTGCTATCCCTGTCACTAATAATATTTTTTGGTAATCCATGCAGCCTGAAAATTTCTTTGAAGAATATCTCTGCTATCTGTGGTGCCCTTATAGTGTATGGATATTGGGAAGAAATGTGCATATTTGGTCAACCTATCCACTACTACAAAGATAGAATCTCTTTCTTGCACTTTTGGTAACCCTGTAATGAAATCCATTGAAATGCTTTCCCACTTTTGATTTGGAATGGGTAATGGTTGTAATAAACCAGCGGGGGTGATTTTGTTCGGACTTATTCTTCTGGCATGTAATACATTCTTGGACATACTTCATAATGTCCTTTTTCTGACCTTTCCAAGAGTACCTTTCCCTTATCTTCTTGTAAGTCTTATAGAACCCTGTGTGTCCTGATAGAGGATTGCCATGGTACTCCCTCATAATCTTTTCTTTAACCTTGGAGTTTGTTGCAAGGAGTATTCTTCCTCTATATAGAATGAGTTCTTCAATTATTTTAAATTCATCATTGGTATATTTCCTTCCATGATCTCATTAGTTCGTGGATCCTTAGCATATTCTGCAACAATGTTATTTTTCCAATCGCTTGTGATACTAGTTAGAGTGTTCAAATGACCTCGTCGGGATAAGGCATCTGCTACTACATTATTGGTTCCTTTGACGTACTCAATATCAAAATTATAGGCTTGGATCTTGCTTACCCATTTTTGTTGATGATCATTGAGGTCTTTTTGATTCATAAAGAACCTTAAGCTATTATGGTCTGTCTTAATATTGAACCTTCCACATACTAGGTATTGTCTAAATTTTGCCAATGCATGCATGATAGCCAACATTTCCTTATCATAGATTGAGTAGTGCCTTTCTATCCTTGAAAGTTTTCGGCTCTCAAAAGCAATAGGGTGTTTGTTTTGCATGAGTACTGCCCCAATTCCTTCTCCTGAAGCATCACACTGTAACTCAAAAGGTAATGTAAAATCTGGAATAGCCAAGACTCGGCAAGAGCTCATTTTTTCCTTTAGCCCTATAAAAGCTTCCTCTGCTGCCTCATTCCATCCAAAATTTCCTTTTTTTGTTAAGTCTGTCAGTGGGGATGCTATATTGGAAAAATTCTTCACAAATCGTCTGTAGTAACTACATAAGCCCAAAAATCCCCTAAGTTGAGTTAGGGTTTTGGGTTTTGGCCATTCCCTTATTGCTTTAACTTTTTCTTCATCCATGCTTACACCTTTGGCACTGATTTTATGACCCAGGTAGAGAATTTCTTCTAACCCAAATTCACACTTTGATGCTTTTTCAAACAAGGATTTAGATTCCAATATGTTTAAGACTTCTTCAATGTGTTGGAGGTGCTCCGTCCATGACCTACTATATATGAGGAGGTCATCAAAGAATATGAGTAGAAACTTCCTGAGTTGTTTTCGGAAGATATGATTCATGCATGATTGGAAAGTGGCCGGGGCATTAGTGAGACCAAAAGGTAAAACTAGAAACTCAAAATGCCCATAATGACATCTAAATGCAGTCTTGGGAACATCCTCCTACCTCATTCTGATTTGATGGTATCCTGATCGTAAATCAATCTTAGAGAAATACATTGCTCCATGAAGTTCGTCTATGAGCTCATCCACTCTAGGAATGGGATAGCGATTTTTAATAGTTTTCTTGTTTAGTGCTCGATAATCTATACACATCCTCATTGTCCCCATCCTTCTTTTTCACAAGTACCACCAGTGATGCAAAAGGACTTGAGCTAGGTTGAATATGTCCCATTGCTAGGAGTTCTTGAATGGCTTTTTCAATTTCATCCTTATATTTTTGAGGATGTCGGTAAGGGGTGGTAATCATTGGTTTAGCATCTTTTTCCAATTCTATAATGTGTTCAAATCCTCTTTTAGGTGGTAATCCTCGTGGGATTTCATCAAACACCTTTTGATGTTTCTTAATAATGGGCTCAATATCTATATGGATGGCTGGTTTTTGTGGGGTAGATTGGTTTAGTACTAGGCATTGTGCAACCCACTCTCCTTGACCATGTCGGAATATTCTTTCTATTCTTTTTGCATGAGACTAATTTTGTAGGACTATCAAGTATTCCTTCCAATGTTATTTCTTCCCCTTCGTGCTCAAATTGGATCTTTAAGTTTGGGAGGTCAAACTTAAAACATCCCAAAGAAAATATCCATGGAGCCCCCAAAATTATATTTGAATCTAGTGGAACCACGTGCAAGTCCTCTCTAATGGTATGCTTCCTTCCCAATGTGATTTCTTGTTGTGGAATCACTTTTGTACATCGTACCAATGATCATGTGGCTTTGGCAGCAGTAAATCCCTTGAACTTTTCAGTTTTTAACCTTATTTTATTAACTAGTTTTTCATCAATGTAGTTATGGGATGCTCCACTATCAACTAGTGCAATGACTTTTTGTCCATTGAGAGTGCTCCTGATTCTTAAGACTCGATGTTTAGAGGATTGAGTAATAGTTACTATCACTCCATATTCTTCTCCT